>JAFBJR010000121.1:7607442-7630464 GCA_016785285.1 Brachirus orientalis
GGGGGGGGGGGGGGGGGGGGGGGGGGGTATGTGTTAATGAGCAAATAATTAAAAGAAAAGGTCAAAGGTTGCAACTCCAATATACATTTTTCTTTAAGACATTGTATCTTCTGGTAATGACTACAATTACAACACCTAAATTGATCAACTCTGTTGCTATGGCAATGCCATGAACTATGACACACACTCACACAGTTTCCAGTTAATCGGTGAGTCAGAATAGCCATAGTGCCAATGCTCTGAGACACGTACATTATAAACATGTGTAAATAAGCCAACGCACAATCAAACGCACTACTGACCTCTGCATTCATGTAACAAAGTCATTCACTGGCACTTTTTTATGTGTATGAACTGTGTTGTGTGTCCTTGTTGTGTTTTCGGGTCCTTGGTGGAGCTTTTCTGAACCTTGTGTGTGTCCCTCTGTCCTCCCCCCCATGAATCATGCGATGACTGCTCACTTTCATCTAATGACCCTCTGCAGTGCCTGACTCCCATGTTAACATCCAGCAGACCGAACTCTTCAAGTTATGTGTGTTCGATGTGACTACAACAGTAAAATGCTTTGGAAGCAAAGGTGAATTGGGATGAATAATGTGATCAGAGATCCCAGCTGAAGTCACTTTACAGCACAGTGAAGTACTGATGATTTATGACATTGACTACATTACGTACTTTTGGCATGGTACTGTAACCACATTAAGTAGTGTTATTCAGGTTCTGTAACTACATGAAGTACTTCAACAAAGGCTACTGTAATTCCAAGGAGAAATTACTTTTATGTTTTATACGATTAAATGTGGCTTCATTCGGTACAGGCAGTACGTGCAGCACAATGAACACTAATACTGTAACTGAACATACACAAACACACCCCTCTGTCTGTGTGCAGCTCTGAGCTTTGGGCCAATCAGATTCTTTCTTTGCTGAGCTCACACCCTCCACAATAAGTCTGCTCAATGAACACAAAAACAGCCAAAAAGAGGACTGACAATGTTCTACACTAGTCAGACTCTCAACCCATTTAACTTGATCTGCCCAGTCTGTGAGGAAAACAAAAAACAAACAAAAACAAACAAGTCTGGATCTTTTGTCCTCTAACTCCAACTTTCACAATGTCCAGAGACAGAAGTTATTGTTTTGGTGAACACGAGCAGGAGCCACAATTATCACGCCAGAGTCCACACTCATCCACACTTTTCCCTGTATCACACTCCCAGTTTGAACCAAGCAGCAGCTGACACATGCAAAAGTACACCTCTACACTGAAATGTCCTATAAAAAGAACAGAAGTCAGAAAACCAGTCAACAAATATAGCAAAAAGAACCGCGACTGAAATGAAAGCAAACCGTGTGTTTGTGTGTCGTTACATACCTGCACAGTCTGCAGCACCAAAACAACACCACACTGTATCCACCACACTACTGTTCAATTTGAGCTCAGTATATGTGTGTGTGTGTGTGTTTGAGTGTGCTGCTGCAGGCTGCAGCCAGTGGCACATAAAACCCGGAGCGGATCGGAATGGGGAACTGTGGAAGGACACACACACACACACACAAAAACAGAGACTTGTGTCCTTATTGTGTTACTTGGAAACTTGCTTGTAAGTGACTGCCTTACATATTGCCTTAAAAATATAAAATTTCAATTGGACCTCTGCTGCCACGTGATCCAAAAGTCATTTTTGATTTGCTCACAGGGACACATCTTCTACTAAGTATCTGTTGAAGCTTGGGCAGGCAGCATATTGGACGTAATGATCAATAATTCCACATAACGAAACATTCTTACACTCACGGGATTCCTTTTTATTCGTGGATGAATAAGTACATATTTCGTATATGAGACAGCCACCGTCTTTATTACATCGTAATAAAAACCACAATGCATATTTAGGCTCAAAAAGTTCTTTGTCTGTGTCTGGAGATTTTGACCAATCACAGGTCAGTCTAGAAAGAGAGGGCACCTCCTATTTACAATTCTCCTGAGCAGCTGATGTACAACAAGGTCACTAAATCAGCATTGGAAAGGACAACACTGCAGAGCAACCTAAAACAAAGGAGATTCTAAAAGAGAATCAGAAAATAAACGCAATAAAGCACATGTTTATACATATACTGTATATGAAGTGTGTGCATCTACTGTATTATGAATCCATGTGGTGGGAACAGCTCAGCGCAGAGAGCCTCCGAAGTGTTCCCAGGAATTTCATTCAATAGTTCACACCTATTCCACATCAGTAAGTATCTAAATCTGATCTTTTGAAGAAGTCCAGCGAATGAAGCAAGGGAAAATTCTTTCTGTGAGGTCAGAGGTCACCAGCACAGCTTTCACTTTGCAGAGTCAACAAACGTCGTGTGTAAAGTGGATGCCAGGTCGGATCAGCTTGATGATCCTAATCCGGGTTTTCTCAGCAGCTTCCACTGTAGCTCCTCGGTCTGTAGTAAACAAGGGAACCACGTGAGGTGGAGGTGGATGGTGATTGGTCGAAATCATCGGAGCAGGAACACACCCCACAGAGGTCTGTTGTTTACTGACTTGCTGCACTGGAGCCTCACTCACGTATATATATATATATACTGTATATATATATATATATATATCATGTCACACACACACACACAGAGGCGCTGCTTCCATCTGTAATCTGCCCTTAAAATGAGTCTGGGTTGTGCAGTGAAGTCAAAGACAAGTACACAGACACACACAGCTGCTGCTGCTGCTGCACACAGGCAGAACTTTGAGCATTAACTCGAACACATGGGTAACAAAGGGAGGCAGCTGCTGTCTGGGTTTTATTGCCTCTTTAGGACACGCTGTGCCATGAAGTTAATCTCTGAGGCTCAGGTTAAAGTTAACGTGAAGTGTGGTTAGGTTATGGTTAGACATGAACTGGTTATGGTTAAGGCTTTGGTTAGGCAGTCCAAATGAATTTAAGTCACTGCAGAGTCCTTACAAAAAAAAAATTGTTGACTTAATCAACAGTAAAAAGTAGTGTGACATCAACAGTATTACCCTGTGCACTATTAGTCTCTGTGCGGTGATAACAAAGAGCGGCCTGTTGTGTGGAGATGAGCCCTAACTGATTATGTAACTCCTAAAACACACACACACACACTGGTTTCCATGACTTCAGAGGACATTGCATTGACTTCCATTCATTTCCTGGAGACTTACTCTAACCTTAACCATAATTACTAGTGCCCTAACCCTAACCTTAACCTGACCCTAACCTCGGCCTAACTTTAAAACATGTCTTCACCTTAAAATTGAGTCATTTACATTATGGAGACTTGATTTTTGTCCCCATAAGGAGGACAAGTCCCCATAATGTGAGTGTGGAAACACATTTATGTCCCCCATATCATAGGGAAAACCAGATACACGCACACACACACACACACAGAGAGAGAACCTCTGACTGCTCTCTCCGTTCTCTCTGCTCATGTGTGTGTGTGTGTGTGTGTGTGTGTGCGTGCGTGTTGGCACGTACCGCACGTATCGTGTGCTACGTGCTAAAGCTGCTGACGAGAGGTTGACTTAAAGGGCCAGTTCACGTTTCACATGCCGAGAGAACATTCAGCAGATCTGATCTGGAATCTGCTACAAATGTTCTGACAAAAACAAAGTAAGAAAACACTACTGGACTGAGGATTGAAATGTTGTTATTGATTCATTCACTCACTCACTCATTCATTTCAGAAATATTTCACAGTGATCAGTCCTGAACAGTCGAGTTACACAGAGGAGAGCAAAGGGAGAGCAGCATGAACTGTAAAAGAGCCGTCTGTCATCACATTTTGGGCATTTTTATTTGAAATATGAATTAATTCCCATTAAAATGTTTTTCTGTTCAACGGGGAATTGACTCGTTGAACAGCTCATTGAAAGTATTTGCATATGGATGTTGTTTTAAAACAAAAATCGGAATCATAAAGATGCGCCCTTTGGATGATGTGGAATTGCAGCTGCTGTCATCTGAGTTTCACTAACCAACCCAAAACTTGTGACTCAGTTCATTGCAACAGGATGTTACCAGCACATGCACACACTCACATACACAGTGTCTGACTCACACTGAGAATCATCTGCAGTTCATCTTTACCTCAGGTTAAAACAGTATTAATGCATTTGCAAAATTCCCATCTTGTTAGGGGAACAAAACAAGTCCATGGATTGGCTTCAGGGTTTGTCCACACGTCATCTCATCATTGATTCTACTCCGTGTGAGTGAGGTGGACAACAAAACACTCGCCTCCTGTGGCAAAGCAAGTTCACAACATTGTTTTCATGTGGAACTGAGACATGGCGACTGCGGCATCATTACCTTCCTACACGTCGGACAGTGTCGTCACTTGTTGGAGTTGAACTTTATGCAAGAAAACACTGTCCTGTGACCACACTCATTCTAATAATGTGAAGGTTGGCTTCCTGTTTGGTGTGAACTAAAGCCATGTTCAGTTCACTTTTAGTTGTGTTGTGAAATAAGTTCAGTAAACTTTAGAAAACAAGTTGAGTTACTGAGCTAAATCCACTGCAGGAGCAATAAGTCCTAAAACACAGACATTAAGTGACTTTTTTTATTGTAAAATGTATTTCTACAGCATCTCTCTAGTCTTGATGGCCACTTGAAGCTGTTTTACACTACAGTTTTTGCTATTCAGCCCATTCACATAGCACATATTTTACCATGCTTTCATACCCATTCACAGCTGTCAGGGACGATGTGGGGTTGGGTGTCTTGCTCTGTGTACATCCTGCCTAGATATGTACTTCGGCATGTAGACTAGTATAGCCAGGAATCAAACGAATTGAAAGGCGACTCACTGTACCGCTAAGCTACTGTTGGCCCCCAAGTTACATGTCACACAAATTGTACTCATCTTGTTGACACTCTTAATGAGATGAACATGGAAAAAATTAGATGTTTATTTTTACAGCGAGTTCAAATGAGTTAACATTAAGAATAATCACATAATCTGAGTATATCATCATTACATCATTCCCCACATTCAGATCGCCCTCAGCCCATGAAACCACCGTTCGGAAGCATTATGAACATTTGAATTTACAGATGATTTGGGATTGTTGTTGTTTTTAATGGCATTTGCAATATTTCCGTTCTTCCTCTTTTATCTTTTGTCCATGAGGCAGGTGTACTAATATGTTTTCATCTCACTTTAGATGTTATTCCTTCACAATGTGCACCTGAAAATGTGGCATGGTATGTACAACCGCTGACTACCGGCTGCAGGCAAAGAGACAGCTAGAAATTTTAGGGCCAGGAAAAGAATATGGTTTTGCAAAAAAAATGTTAAAAAAATGAATCAAGGTAGAAAAAAAAATGATAATAACAATAATAATCATAATAAAACTTTCTCTTGGCCTCCTTTCAGTGCTGGACCCTTGAAATTGTCCTAACCATTCATCCCTTTAGAGCGTCCCTGAATTATTTGTGTCGCTCATGTGTATGAAAGCCAACGTCTGTTTTGGAGCGGATGTGTAAACCAGTTTGATGCATATGAGAAAGAAAACGTCATGGATGATTCTCCTGCATCATCCATATTGCTTTTTTTTTCCTTCCTAATTTTGCATCTTAAAAGTTCCATCCTTTTCCCTCGTTGTTTGTGCATTGTTTGTCCCAGTTTTTGTCCACCTTTGATCCATTTGTCTGGCATCTTTTGTCTTTCATCTTTTATCCTTTCACATCTTGTCGTCTTGTCCTTGACCTTTTCCTTCATTCTCCATCTTCCTCTTGTCTTTCACTGTCCTTCCTTTGTCTTTCTTCCATCATCCATCTATCCCTGTCTCTCTGTAGGGCAGCGGCGGTGAAAGCTCCTCCTCTGCCTCTTCCTTCGCCTCTACCGCCTCAGGTGTATGGTCAGGGGGCGGGGCTTGTCTCATCTTCTTACTGACTTGAGCATAAATAGATCTGCTGTCAGAGACACCCTCCACCGTTGTTGCTGCTTCAGACTGAGTGATGCTCTCTCTGCCGTTCTGCTCCAGATTGTGATTGGCCGTTGGTGACAGTGGGTTGGTATGACTCAGCTCCTCAACTGTGTGGTAGATGTGACCTGTACACAAGGAGACACAGGCCCTGTTAAAGAGGGTGAGCAGGTGGTGGAGGCTGCTAGGTAAATTATTCTTCACCACATTACCCACTGACACTGGAGAGGTTTTTTTCCTCATCAGTAAAAAAAATAAATAAATAAAAATAAATAAATAATAATAATAATAATAAATAAAATATAATAAAAATAATAATAATAAAAAAAAGTTTTTTTTAAGTTTTTTAAGTTTTGTATTCTATTCCCACAAACTGATAATTAATTAATTACTGTGTTGCTGCTGTGCCCCCAGGTGGCTCCTCCATGCCATGTACTCAAGTGAGGTTTCCTCCTCAGTACTTGACTCTAAACACACACAAACACACACACACAGAGTTATTATTAGGTTTCATCTCAGTGTTTTGGCTAAAAGCAACTGAAAGAAATTGAATCGCAAACGTGACTTACCACCAGTGGTATTAGAGTCAACGGTAGTCGTCTCCATCACTGCTGCACTGCCATTGGGCCAAACACCTGAACACACACACTAGTGATGAACTGAATGTTTGATGAGCCTCTAATCACAAAAGATCGTCACATATGTGCAGCAGTTTTGATTCTTCTTCCTCTTTGGTGTTTTGTTATTTCCTTATTCAGCTTTAAGGCAGAGTTTCAAAAGAGTTTTTATTTTTGGACAAACCATTGCAACCCAATTTTGGATGCAAATTGTGACAAGACCAATTTTTGGATTATTTTTGAACCCCCATTTTGTAACATTTTTGAACAGGTGAACCATTAATCTTAAAAGTCCATTGTGTAACGTTTATGCAGGTTTATCGGGAGAAAAAAGCCTTCGAGGAAACCTGCTTTATTGGAGGCTTCAAACTTGTGCTGCCCTGTTTCTACAGGACATATGTTTGATGCTTGGAGGTGCAATTTTAATCCATAAACTCGCATAAGCCTGAAGCATAAACTAAATAAGAAGAAGGAGGGATTGGAGAAAGCTGTGAAAGAGTGTTTACATAGTTTGTGATGGTGAAGGCCACTGTGGTTTCTTGACAGGCTTGGGAAGGGGAAGGGCGAGTGGAGGAGTCCTCCATTTGTTGCATTCTTCGGTTTCACCACTGGATGTCACTCAACCTTTTAAAAGGTTGGGGACAAAAATCTGAATTTATTTCTGCGACTGCAAAGAGCACTCCTAGGCTAATAGCATGGAGTGATGTGTCTTTAGTAACTATGACAGCTTGATAAAGTGGACTTTTAATGTCAGGACTGAACCAAGGAACATGGATTTTTTAGCTTTAGGATTAAACTTAGGAATGTAGATTTTATCACTGGAATTAACCCCACACACTCCAAAAAAAAAGTTAATGATTAGACATGAGAATGTGGATTTTAATGCCATTATTTAACTTATTGAAATACAAAATGTATTGTGTTTTAACCTGCATGTTACCATAGCAAAATGACTGATGGCCCCAACTGCCCTGAAACCACGTGAGTTAAATATACACAGGCAAACCTTGGCTGTTCTGTGGTGCCCCCAGGTGGCTCCTCCAGGGAGTGAACTGAACTGAGTTCTCCTCATTAGGATTAAAATCTGCAAAAAAAAAGAGAGAACTAAACCAAATTGAACAAAGTCTATTCATTATTTCCTTTCTGCGTGAGAAAAACATGTTGGTTTTACATCTGGAGATGTGGGTGAAAAACCGTTTTCACTCATCAGTCACATTTCATATGCTGCTGTTTGTCACTGAAGTTGGCCGCCGTTCAGACATTCACTTACCCTTCTCATCGTTTTGGATCTCACCAATCATCGGATTCTCTTTCGCCACCATAGTTTCCTCCAGCTTCACCTGTAAATAAACAACAACAGTAATCATTTATTTATAAGTTAAAGGCTCCACCAGGGAGGTTAAAGGTCACTTACCACACTGATAAGTGCAGAGGGGTTTTTTTCTACCTTAGAATCCTGCAGCTCAAATGTATGTCTAGAAAACCAAAGAGAAAGAAGACAAATGAGATCACCTTTTTTTGTTGTTGACACAAACAAAACTCCAAATGAGAACTGGAGAGAACCTTTTGCAGTCACTGCAGAGAGCAGAGAGGAGGACAGAAAGCAGGAGGAGGAGAATGACTGAAATGATGACTCCTGACGACAGGCACCATGCCCCCAATCCGCCGTACCCGGCTCCAACTGCAGCCATGATCACTGAGCGAGAGAAAGAAATCAAACATCAGGGCGCGTTTTGGGAGAGCAGCTACAAGGGGGTCATCAAATGGTCCACTTGTGCATGATCTTCCTCACCACTGTTGGTGTGTTCGACTTTCCTCACACACACACTGGTTTCCATGGCTTCAGAGGACTTACATTACAAAGACTTACTCTAACCTTAATCATAATTACTAGTACACTGACCTTAACCTTGACCTAACCCTAACCTCAGCCTAACTTTTAAAACATGTCTTCACCTTAAAATGTAGTAAGTCACTGTAGGAGCCAATATTCAGTTAGTTAAGTTTAGATTTAGTTTGAATAATTGATGCAGCATTACATGTTATAGTCTAATATGTGAACACTTAAAGGAATTAAGCACTGGCTTTAAGCACACCTGAGTAGTTACTGAGTAGTAGTTAAAGGGGAAGGAATGTGGGATCGTGGACCTTTGTTAGCAGGTGATACATGATCAGTGCACGTCTTCTATCATAGCTATCGTATAACATCACAGGTCCATGTTGCCACATTCCTTCCTGCTTAAGAGTCTCCTCGGGTGTGCTCAAAGCCCAGGGTTGATTCATTTAACTGTTAACATTATGCTAGAACATGTAATGCGGCATTAATCATTTAACCTAAATCTAAACTAAATTAACTCAATATTGGCTCCTACATTTCCCAGCCTCTAAATGGGAGGCAGTAAAGCAAACAATAACTCAAAAAAATGCCTGAAAAATGTGCCCGGACAGGTGTGTAGATAGAAAAGAGAGAAACAAAGAAATCAAAAGAAGGAAAGTTGCCTAAAAACACTGGAACCACAGTTCACAGGTTTTCTGCTTATTCAGACAGTGTATGTGTTTGACATTAATGAAATCATGTGTGTGTGCCTGTTGTTTTCAAATGCGGATCCTGCAGAAGATGTTCAGCCTGTTTTAATTATAAGCGTTAAAAAGACACTCAAACATCACACAGTACATGAAAATGTGCCGGAGGCTGTTTGATCTCATTAACTAAGTTCAAACTGATGAGAAGAAGAAGGAGGAGGAGAAACTCAAGAGTCACATTGATTTAAATTAACTGTTTCTTTAAACATCCTGTCTTATCTGTTCTGTTTGATTTTGTTTTTAACTTCAGGTGATTTATGTTAGCTCAGGTTTATTTCCTTGTGTATCCTGCTTATGCTCTGCTGGTAGTGTTTCTTCCTTGTGTGTTACCTGCACTTTACCTCTTCTGCCCTGGTCTTTTCACTGATTACTCACACCTGTTCCTAATTGTTTCCACCTGTGTCTCTCTTTATCCTCCCTCTCTTAGTATTTATTTATCTTCCTTTGAAATGTACCAGTCTATTTTTTGACTTTGTATAGGAACCAGCAGTTTTGAGTCTCATTTTCAGGTAGTTAAATACAAACCTTTTTTGTATTTAGACCTTTTATGACTTTTCCACTGGAGGGATATATATGTGAAGCATTGCCCCTCTCTTTATTGCTGTTTGGTCGAACAAAGTTTCTTATCATGGGCCATGTTTTTTTGGTTCAAGACTTAAAAAAGACTTTAAGGCAGGAGACGCAGGAGTCTAGATTGCTGTCAGATCATTTACATTATGCTGAAAGGATGTTGTTGATAATGGAATCATTAATCAGTTTATTTTTGAGATTGAATCTGCATTTGGGTCTTTCCACGTAATGGCGAAACTGTGACTGTCTCATGTAGTATATTTGCATTCATTCATCCACAGAGAGAAGAAACCTCATGACTAATTAATGTGATAAATGTATGATGACTGCAGGAGGTCAAAGTTCAACTTACACCTCCGCTGCAGTTGAACTTAACAATGATCATTTTTATCGATAGGTTGAGTTTTGCTCCTGAAAGAACCTGAACTGTAGCTTTAACTTCTAAAGAGACAGAAAACAAACTCTGGGTAAACACAGAAACATTTCCCAGTTCTATAGGAAAACATTCAAAGCAAATATGTGTTATTGCACAGTGTATATACATGATATCAATATACACTGCTCAAAAAAAAATTTAAAAAAATAAAGGGAAAACTCGACAATCACATGTTTGATTAAATTGGGTTGGTGATTTTGGTTTGGCTGGTGGATGTTATATCATTTTTCTATACATTTAATATCAGTTAAGATTTTTGATGTGTGATTTAAGTGTTCCGTTGATCCTTTACATTTAAATTTTTTTTGACCAATGTATGCACCACACCTTGCTCAACGTCAGACGGCTTTATACGTTGTTATTGAATTATTGGCCAGCCCTGCATACAACTAAACTAAAAAGAGTTTAGGAAAAGTTCACAAAAAAAAAGAGAAAACGGTGAAATAAGACAACTCTTATTCAAACACGGTGACGCAAGTCATTTAATGTCAGTTCCTGTCTGGAGGAGAGTGATTTGCATTCTTACCTTGTTGTTTCAGTTCCCACTTAATGAGTCTCGTGGCATCACTATAACCATCGTGACTGAGGCCTGAGGCCTGTCAGATAAACACAGCATGCACCGTCACAACAGATTGGTCCACGGACCCATTTATACTGTATATACCAAGCTCTTATAAAGGAACAATTCAGCTTTTCTCATGTGTGTTGAGCTATTTTTGTGATCATTCACAAAAAAAGTAATGATGAAATGCTTTTTACTCTGTTAAAGATTAGTGTCCTTTTTTTGAAGAGTACATTTTAGGAGAGGAGAACGTTTCTGTACCTATAGGTACACATTTAGAGAACCTTCCCTCACTAATTCAGTGTTGTCCTTTGAGATGCCAGACATGTACCTTTAGACAAGCTGAAATGATACGAAGTGAATTAATTAAGGAACAAATTTGTACCTTTTTCACTCCAAGGGTAGAGAAGCACATAACCAGCAGTTTTTAAAATGGCTTCCTTCTGTACTGTATGTAATCATAATTGTTGCCATTTCCATTACCATAACTAAAGGATAAGGTACAAATATTAATAAGGTAAAAACTTTCACTGATGGGTACAAAATTGTCTGTCAGAAATGTATGCCCCCAGTGACAAGCATTTAACAAACCATAATCTTAATTTGGCCTTTTTTGGAACATATTTACCTGTGAAAAATGATAATGTACTTCATGGATTCATTGCTGCTGCATTTCTTTTCATCCTGTCTTTAGCACTTAGCCTTAAAGGTCAGCTCTGAAAGGTCAGCAGGTCTGATTAACTCCTCATTGACCATGTTACGTGTTGCATTCATTCATGCTCACTGTTGAAAATGTGTAAATGTAAACAGGCTTCATCCCTGTTTGTCTTTTGCAAGCTTACGGACACAGAGGGAATTACAGCAGTGGCACAGAAATATTGCGAGTTGGTAAGAAATGCAAAAACAACCTCAAAGTCAGAGGTACTTCACGACGTCCTTCAAGTGTCTCCGTCTTTGTTGTCCTCTCTAAGTCTCTCCTCTGGTGAATGCATTGCTTGATATTCATACCAATGTAAGGACATGTGGGAGGATCTATTTTTGTTTTTAACAGACGTATAAAGGAGCCCGAACATGCTGACACTGACAGCTGAAGGGTGCCAATCCAAAAAATACAAGAGAGATGTAAAGTAAGGAGTGGTCATATGTGTCCTGCAGACAGGAAGTCACTTCATTACAACATAGTTTCACTTGTTTATCAGAAAGCACACATTCTTGTGTGTTTCAGTTTGTGTGCAGCTGAAATATTTTAGTAATAAAGGCACCTTAGATGATGGACTTTTTTTTTTTTTTTTTTTAAGAAAAAAAGAATAATTTACATTACATTTTCATGTAAATCACATGTAAAACATTTGAAACTAGTTACATGTTCTTTATTATTTCACACATATGGGTAGTTTTATTGATTAATTACATTTGATTAAAAAACCTTGAACATTAATAGCAACGATAATGATCATTCACCACTGCTGTTAAAATATTGGGCTCTCTCGCATCAAAAGTGGTAGAGCGACGCACACAAATAACACAAACACAAATGTTCTAAAATATCTTGTTATGCTCCAGTAATTCCAAGATATTTGTGTGAACAGTACAGAACACTGTGTTTGTAACACAGTTACTGCTTCAGTGAACTTGTTCTTGACTGTTATCTGGTATTCAAAACTGAAAATCAGTATTGAATGATCTCAGGATCTCAGAGTTTATAATTTTACGTGAATGAAAGATGAGCGACAACAGGGCACGAGGATAACACCTACAACCTGAGTCTACAGTGATCCCACAAGAAACAACAACAGTGATTAATATTAGCTATCGATTAATGTCATATATCCACAGTAGTTGAAATAGAAAATAAGTGTGTTGCTGTTACGTACCTGTGTGCAGACAGCTGTGAGCTCGGCTTCACATGTAGGGAGTTGCTCCTGCTGTTTACTCATTGACAGACTGAACAAATACTGAGTTGCTCTGCTGTTTGAGCTGTTTAAGGACACCCACATACACACACACACACACGCAAGTTTACACAGCTATTCTCCTCAGGACACTGCAAGGACTTCCCTCCATTTGGATGGATTAAAACGGGCATCATTTCTAACTTAAAATATAGCCAATTAATACCTGACCCTCACCTTAACCTAACCAGCTTGAAAAATGTAACCCTAAAATTCAGTTTCTTGGAAATTAAGTTCTGCCTTATTAGGGCCAGGTTTTGGTACCTGTGAGAACAAACGGTCCCAACAAGGTCTGTGTTTATGCCAACAAACGTCCTACATAGGTAACCTATACAAATACACACACAGACACACACACATGGGATTCCATGACTACAGAGGACATTGCATTGACTTTCATTAATTTCCTGGAGACTTAAACTAACCTTAATCATAATTACATAATTGCTAGTGCCCTAACCCCACAACATAAGGAATACCAGGTATACACACATGCGCACACACACGCACGCACACACACACACACACACGTGCACGCACACACACACACACACACACTTGCTCTTTGTCTGTAGTACCAATAAAACTGCCTTGTGGATCTTTTTTTTTTTTTCTCAAATCTATTTTGTTGCATTTGCACTTCCTGTAGAAAAGGCGTGCAAGTAGACACACGCCCTTAATATTTGCCTGATTTTGCAACTTTGTGTCAATATTTCAAGATAGATGAAGGAAGCAATTTTTTTTCATTTTTTGCAGCATTTATGTTAAAAGCCTATGAATATTATTCACAGGATAACACGTATAGAAAACAGATCAACAAACAACAAAAATGATTATTTTAGTGTGTTTGTTTCTGTCTTTTGAACATGACAAAGGGCAGGAGCACTGAATACAATATTCAGACTGCAGAGTTTGTGTTTATCAAATGCACTGTGCAAACAGTGCACTTAAATTGGTAGTTGTATGAGCCCTGTTACTAGGTAACGTGTGGTCAAATTACAAAGACAAACTGTGTATGACTAAAATTAAAAACAGGCCTCAATTCATGAGGCATATAAAAACATTTTGCGGTGGTCAGCCTCACTGCTAACTTTGCTGTCACACCAAAATGAACTGATTTGATTGGTGTGTCCTGTTAGCTTCTGTCCAGCTCTTTCATTCAATTAAAGACATTCCACATTTTCATTTGTTTTCCATTTTACATTCAATATCATGGTTCACTGAGACACTGTGTGTGTTGTTGGTGATTGCTTTACTGCTTGTAGTTATATTTTGTGGCGTCATTAATTAAGGACTTTGAACTGCACTAACTCTATAAAACATTCTGATTCTACTAAAACAGTCTTGACCATTGCAGTTCTGCAGAGAATCAACCCTGGGATATTTCCTTGTGTGCTGGATTATAGAAAACCCATTCATCCATTTCTCTATAAACTAAAAATTAGAACTATGTCCCAAAATGGTATTGACTGCAAAACTGAAACTTTATCTGCCACTCCACCCAAACACTGCAACTGACACTTACTGCTTGACTGGTAGAGCAAGGCGTGTAGAGAACTGGGAGAGATAGATAACTACTGAGGATTTTTTCTTTATTGCTTGCTCTATTTCCTTTGAACTCTATCACTATCAAACAAAAAATCAATAACTTTGTCCTGGTGACTATCCACTTCACTTACAGCATAGATCCTGACATTTCAAGCTTAATTTGTTGACAGTAGACAGTACATTAAAAAAAAACAACGTTGATCCTCTTGCTGTAATGAAGTTGTAGTTAGTATTGCCAAATACAAATAGTAAATAAATTGTAAAATTGATGCAGGAACAGTATGATGATCTCTGGACCAGAGGAGACATTTACACGTGTCTCTTTGTAATTATATTCTGTTTGTGTACATGGAGTCTTGTGTTCCTCGACTTCTGTCTTTGCTCCTTCTGCAGCTGTGCCTTAACTCGCCACCTCATGGCGAGCGCCGTCATCACACAGCAAAGCGTCAGGCAGAGGAACCCGGCACAGACCAGCAGGAGGTGTTCCTCTCCAAGCTCCCTGATCAGCGCCGGCCTCCGCCACAGGAAGTCCTTGAACAGCGCCTCCTGTTGGGTGAGCATGCAGAAAGACAACATAATGTGGAAGAGCTGGTGGCTGTGAGCGACAATGTCGTAGAGGCCGGGGGAAAAGTGCTCCGGTACAGGGAAGGAGAAGAAGAAGGCTGACAGAAGAAACAGCATCACCTGGGGGAGAGAGGAAAATCCGTAAAATTATCCTGAACTCAGGCAGTTTTTTAACCAGCTGTTTATTTTTTGTTTTATTTTTTTTTCCTTATCTGAAACATGTGGCTCTTTACGATACTATGAGAGCAATGAGAGTGAATGTTTTGGTATGGACTTGCAGCAGTGATGATCTGCAACTATAATCAATACAGAATTTTGAACATGCATGGCAAAAAAGTTGGAAACTCTAATGGGAACAGGACAGCTCAACAAAGGGGGGGGAGCATCGGTGAAGAGAGTTAGCTGCTTTTTCTGATTGCATTTTGGTTTATTCATAGAATTGGTCACACCTCTGCACAATTGTGCAGGATTTTGTGTGAGTGATACAGCTATAGTGCACACTTCACCCTCACATCTGCTGTGCTGTGTGCAAAATAGGATAAGCATTTTTTGAGCGAACCAAAGGGTCCAGCTGGAAATCCCTTCTCTAACCTGCAGGAAGTGCAGAGGCAGTGCAGAGTTGTTCGCCCAGCTGTAGGAGATGAGACGGTGGACAACAGGACTGATTACCGCCATGAAGGCCGCGCCCATCGGGACCACCTGCCAGAGCTTCCTGTGTAGTGGACGGTCAAAATGAAGGGTTGTGTAACAGCAGGTGGCGCAGGAGAGCCAGGTGAGGAGGGCAGTGGCTGGGAGGAAGATCTGCAAAGACCCACATCATCAGTATGTCTGAATGGGGTGTCAGAGACTGAAGATGGACATAAGACACATAAACAAACCTGTCCCATGAGACTTTGCTTCCAAGCAGCATCTGAGGTGTACAGGTACAGAGCCATGGCACAGCTGTGCTGGTAGACGGCCATGGCCACATAGTCCAGGAAGTAGAGTGAGTAATAAGTCATCTCTGAGCGGGCCTGCAGGAGGTGAGCTGCAGCGCTGCGACAAGCAACCGAGTCTGATCACTCACTCATCTTGTACCAATTTTATCCATCACATGAAGATCATGGGGGGCACAGGTGCCTAACTCCAACTGACATAGGGCGAGAGGCAGGGTTCACCCTGGACAAGTCGCCAGTCCATCATCCATAGAGACAGACAACCATTCACTCTCACATTCACACCTATGGGCAATTTAGAGTGTCCAATCTTTTACAACTTTACAATAAGGATTTTTTTTTAATTGCACTTTTCATGAAACAATGCAGAGATCAGGCATGTGTAGCTCATGGTGCATATCAGGACTGGATGATCTAGAATTTGTTAATCAAAATAGGTATTTTTTTGAGGGGGAGATCTTTATGTAGTCACTGCTGGAAACTTTTTCCGTGTCGAAGCAGAGACCAGGAGACGTTGGGAGATCTTTCAAGCAGAAGTTACTCTTTATTGAGAACTCACTGTGTGTCGCTGTAGTCATCCAAGTCTGACTATAGCTCAGCACTGTAGAGCTTTAGACTTTTCAAGATAGAGGTGGAGACAATCTAAATAAAGCATGCAAATGCAGTACAGGAATCAGCCTGGTAACGGAATTTCCCCAGCCCTGATCTCATCAGTATAACAGTGTAGTTAAATGCATAGGTGCTTATACAATCAGCCTGACAGTATCGCCCAGACCTTCACATTGTCGTAGAGGGCACAGTCTGGCCTTAAGACTAGTATTCACATTTAGCTTCTGACTAGGCTCCGCTGGACTGGCCATCGGGATTACCGAGAATTTGGGCCGGGCCTTTTTTTTTTTTTTACGGTACTAATATTAGTAATGTATTAGTCATGATACCTATTGGTGCACAAAACTGCTAGATCGGCCCATTAGTCATGATTGATTCTGGGCTGGACCAATCATAGCCGATCAATTCTATCTATAGAGAGAGAGGAGATCAAAAAGATGGAGAATAGCAAGGCGTGGAAAGGAGGCGCAGAAAAAATTGGAGACAAAAAGCGACAAGCCCTTCAGGCACTCAACACGTTTGAACACTCAAACGTGAAGATTCTTTGCTGACTCACCTGCAGCTCAGGTAGGTGATGGCAGAGAGTACGTAGAGGACCAGAGGCAGCGAGGATGCATCCACCGAGAAGCCCTGACCTTCTGGACCCTGCAGCCGAAAACCCAGGATCCCCTGAGAGGTCAGAGTTCAAAGAGGTCAGACACCTGGCGGTCAAACCCCAAGAGGCAAAGCAAACTCTAGAGGACTGCGCCAGTACCCCTCCCCGTAGAACGGTGAAGACCAGGAACCTCATGAAAATGCAGACAGCGGCCAGCAGGTGGCTCCACACATTCAGCGTCTCGTTGTGGATCTGGAAGAGACTGAGGATGTAACAGCGCCTTGAGAGGCCCACGGGGCGATACCCGGACAGGATAAACTGCTCCCGGTAGAAAGGGGGGACGTCCACATCCCGGACCGTTGCAGGGAGCGAGGGAAGGAGGTGCTCCAGTGGACGGAGGAAGCTAAGGCACAGTGACGGAGGGGCGCACATCACCCGAGCCATCATGGGAGAGGAGCTTTGTTTGTTATTCTGTACAAAGGTGAAAATCAGGTGTGTTGGTCAGCAAGGTGGGTGGATTATTAGACAGGTAGATGTGTGGTAGGTTAGACAGGAAGTACAATACAGAAAAGATAGAGGTCACCTCCCCAACAGAGTGAGGAAGGGCCAGACCCCCCCCCCCCCCCCCCCCCCCCCCCAGCATCCTGGGGTCCACACTCCCCCCACAGCCAGCAGCATCCTGGGGTCCACACAGCCATCCCCACCCAGACTGCAGACAGACTGGGGTGGCTACACAGGGGGCAAGAAGGAGCGACCACCCTATGTAGGGTGCCAGTTTCCCGACTGGCAGTCCCACACTCCCGAGTCTTGCACCGACCCCTGGGAAGAAGGGACCAAACCTGTCCGGGCCAGAACTATCCCGTGGGACCCCACGAGTACCACTGCAGCGAAAGAGCCAGACCCACCCCACTCTACAGGGAGGCAAGCCCTCGATGAGCACGGCCCCCCAGATGCTGGCGGGACCCATATCCTGGCCAGCGCGGCATCCCCCAAAGATCCCCCCACCTGCACCTACTACCATATCCACCTTATTTGATTTGGCAGAGAATTTTTAGACTGGATGCCCTTCCTGACGCAACACTCCCATTTGTCCCACTTGGGTCCAACCAGCCACATTCCAGAGTACTCAGAATGTGGCCCCTTCCATTAGGTAATTGGCTGCCTAAGGTGAATGCACTCAAGATAATTATAGATACTGACTGAGTGCTTTATTCTATACATCAGTGTGGATTTTATTAGATATAACTAAGCTAAATTTATTAATAATTATGCTATAAATATCAAAATTATACTATAAGAATCACTTACTATCTTGAGTGCACAAAATAAGTAAATATCCATAATTAAGCTATACATATTGCTATTGGTAATAATTAAATTATATATATTCAATCAATAAATGTTTAATTATCACTTAATATCTTATATGCACAAGAAAATGAAGCTGTTAGTATTGATGATGCAATAAATATTGATAATATATTATTTATAGTAGGGCTGCAAGTAACAATTATTTTCGTAATTGATTAATCAGCTACTTGTTTGGTCTATGAATGCTGATCATTGTTTTTCAAACCTTGAACCTGATGATGTTGGCGAATGTCTTGTTTTTTTCCACAAACCAAAATAGTTCAGTTTGTTTTTTGTTTATGGAGCGAAGAAGCCGTAAAATATTGACATTTAAGACGATGAAAAATCTGAAAACTCAAACTGATTGATGCATTATCAAAATAGTTGACAATTAATTATTAATCAATGAATAAGTGATTAACTGAGTAAGTGTTTCACCCCTAATATATATGTAAATATTTGTCGTCATCTTGTATAAACAAAAAAATGAAAAAAATGGAAAGATTCAGGAACACGCTGTATTTATTCAGGTCACCGCAGCCAATGAACTTACCTAAATTAGCTTGAGGATGTGAGCACTGGCTGTCAACACTGCAGGTGACGGAGGATGTTCTGTTCTACTGCATTTTCTGTGCTCTGGTAGAAGCTGCTGTGTCCGTTGTAGTTTGTCCTGTCAATGACATGTTTGCTGCTCGGTCCTGCAGCAGACCTCAGCCACTGTCACATGCAACGTGACACACACACACACACAAACTTTTGTTTCGAGCTAATCAGAGCTGTTTTTAGTCTGAATGAGTTTTTGTTTTTCCCTGCTGAGGATTGCAAACACCATGGGACTCCACACACACACACACACACACACACACACACTGGTTTCCATGACTTCAGAGGACATTGCATTGACTTTCATTTCATTCATTTGCCGAAGACTTACTCTAACCTTAACCATAATTACTAGTGCCCTAACCCTGACCCTGACCCTAACCTTAACCTAACTGTCCTCACCTTAAAATGTAGTCATTTACATTATGGGGTCTTTTTTCCCCCACAAGGAAGACAAGTCCCCACAACATAAGGAATACCAGGTACACACACACATACACACTCAGGTTAGTGCTGCTATTCTATTGCAATAACTGCCATCCATTTGCCTAAACAAAGCATTATCCTAGACCTTAACCATAACCAGTTAATAACTAACCCTCACCTTAACCAAAATTGAAATCTTGTTCCTAAACATAACCAGTTCCTCAAAAATGACGTTCTGCCTCCTTAGGACCCGGTTTTGTTTTCCATGAAGACTACTGGTCCTAAGGACAGTGTTTATAACAGAAAAGGTCCTCAAGAGGCAACAAATACACACACAGAGTTTTCTGACCTGTGTTAATGCTTATGATTTCAAACTTTTAAAATGATCGGACTTGTGTACTCACTTTGTTGTATTTTTTATTCGTACAATAACACAACAGTGTTCCATCAGCAGAAAATAAATACTGTTGCTTCAGTTCTGGTTGGTTTGGGCCCAGACACAGGTACAGCCCACAGCCACAGACTGGAACGATGCGGTGTAGCACTTTCCCCCCTGCTGTCGATGCAGGACCAGGACACTCTGGTAGATAGGAAGTGAGTTCAAGCTGGGCTTGTTTGGAGCGGAGCAGGAGCTGCTGCTGCACTCAGCCTCCCACAGTGTCGACGGGATCCGGTTCCTCACTGTGGACGACCTGAACAAGCAACAGAAACAGAATGATCAATCTGCAGTTAAAACGTGAGTGTAGCTGAGGAGTCTGCGCCCTCTACAGGTACGGAGGACCAGAACCCAGCCTTTATACCGCGCGCGCATGTGTGTGTGTGTTCATTATCTGACCTCCATCTCCACGGAGACAGAGACCTGCTGTGAATGTTCCCCTTTCCTTCAGATAAGGAGGAGATCTCTGAAGGGAACACCAACACGGAGTCACACTCAGGAGGAGAACGACGAGCTTTTACATTAGAGGAGGAGACAGCTACCCACAATACACTGCAACACACCTGGAGACAGGAAAGGCTGGATGATAATTCAAATCAACCTTTGTAGAGAACTAAGTTTTGTTTAAAATATATATTTGAAGAAATCTTTAAAGTGATTTCTTTTTAAGCAACCTCTGGTTTGTTTCTTGATTCACAACTTTATTAATTACATTAAAATATATAAAAGAGATATATAGATATATAGATGTTCCAGAATTATTTATGCCAGTTTAATTAGGTATATTTTCACAGGTGTGTGGTGGGAAGCAGCCAGGGTCAGGTGGGAGTGTGACAGGAAAAAATGATGTTAGCCACTAAACAAAAAAAGCTCACCAAATAGAGGCTAAGTGATCATTGTCTTTAAGAATATTTATCTCATTTATGTTGCTGTTAGACAGACTTTTGCAACAAGAAACTGAAGTTTGTGTCACTTTGTAAATCACCCTTGATCCCCCTGGACAGTTACTTTGGTACCCTTCTCCACATTTGACAATGGAAATGCAAATAAAAGAATTCCAAACTGAACTGAATTGTACCGCTTGGTGGAAATGGGGGCTTTCGTTTGTGTTGCTCAGGTAAATCTGAAAGAGGGTGAGGTCAAACATCAACGTTACAAAATAACACGTTTGAACGTCATCATGGAAGCAGCAGTGGGTCACTAATTACTTTTGCACTGGAATTTGTCGAACACTTAACAGAGTGACACAAACTCAGTTTCCAGTCAGAAGAGGCCTCTAAACAGCGAGATAAAGCAGCCGACGTATTCTCGAGATGTCAAAGTCATAAAAACTGAGCTTTAATAGAGAAAGTGATGCTCACCAGCAGTTTGCCGATACTGTGTCTCAGCTTCATGTTGTCAGCGTGGTCCTGCACAGCTCCTCTGTGTGTGTGACTGCTCTAAAATCAGGTTCATTTATGTCGACCCTGAGATCTAATCATGTAATTTTAGGCTGATAACCAGAGGGAGGGACCACAGGGGAGATTCCTGTTATCTCGCGTGCCATCTGTTTCACTGTAGAGTCAGGTGAAGAGAGTCAAATCTGTATATTCTCTGATAACATCTGCTGAAAATGAAATCAACCAGAAAAGACTCGGGACACGAGACTTCTACTGTTTCCCACACAGAGGGTTTTATTTCTAGGGATGCTGAGTCTGCATTCTAAATTAGACTCAGCATCCCGTACTGAAGGAGATGTGATGATTAAATCCAGATAAAGACAGTAGTTCACTGGCCAGCCTTTTTTTCAAACTTCAGAATATTACAGCCCATTTTAAATTCTAAAAATCTTCTGTAACACACCGAAAACACACATTAAATATTACCTACTTTATAAAAAGCAGAAAACTTAATTAGAATTTTGCAGCAGTTCTCTGCATATTGATAATTCAAAATGTAATAGGTGAATTTTACTTCCAAAAATACAAGCAATACATCATATAAGTCACTATAGCGATTAATGTTAACCTTTATTTTTTTACTTTATATCTACTTGTTGCTTTTGAGCATGATTTACTAGAAAGTTGTTTACAACCATCTAGCAGCAAGGTCGGTTGTTTTTACTAAGTGTTGTGTACAAAACAAGCACTCTATCAATTGTCCCTATATATTTCAAATAATTTCACACAAACACAACATTATTTGTAGAGCAACTATTAAAAAAAATAAATAAATCGGAGATATGTTATGATTATTTGAAGCTGAAAACCGAAAACTAAAACAGTGAAAACTAAAAACCTTTCGATTTGCTTATTTTTATGCAGTACCTTCATACAGCCCACATGCTGGGAAGTGTTAAATTAACTTTAAGCTTTATGGATGCAAACTGCCATTCAACATATATTCTACTTAAATACTATTTTGGCTAAATCTAATCATACTAACTTTAAACTCACAGTGTGATGACCCTATCAAACCTGTATTGTTAATGTAATTAAAGTTAAAACAAAAATAATTTTTACTTAATTGTAGCAAAATGAGAATTTTTCATTTCATTTGGCAACAGAATGGAAAAACAGTTTTTATTTTAAATTTCAGAATAAATTGACACATGAATGCCAAATTTTCCTTTTTGAAGCTGAAGTTTGTAACTTTTATACATAAACAAATGTCTGTTACATACATACTATTGCCAAATGAGGTCACACAGTGCTGGATAAGTCTATCAGGGACAGCCTTTCCTGTTTTGTTTCTGTTAATAGCAACATTTTCATACTACACACAGAAGTGACATGTTCTACATTATGACTGAGCAGCACTTTGGGTGAAAACACAATACTATAAACTATAGACAAAGGGAGGTGCACAGTAGTTCTCAACACAACGGATTACCACACCAAGATGGTCAGCCTCCTGAGTGACTCTGTCACCTATCAGCCTTGTGGAAACTGTAAGGAGGAGACTGGTGCAAGACCACATGTTACATGAGCGGACCAACCTTTCTCCGGAACAGTTATGTTCACTGCTGGACCTCTGTCTTAACACCACCTACTTCCAATATAGGGAAGGTTACTATAGCCAGAAACATGGTTGTGCCGTGGGCTCACCTGTGTCTCCCATAGTGGCCAACTTATACATGGAAGAAGTAGAGAGGAACGCTCTGGACACTTTCCATGGATCCCCTCCAAGCCATTGGTTCAGGTATGTAGATGACACATGGGTGAAAATCAAGAAGCAGGAGGTTGACCCCTTCACTGAGCATATCAACAACGTGGACCACAACATCAAGTTCACCCGCGAAGATGCTAAG
>JAFBJR010000121.1:7630699-7806624 GCA_016785285.1 Brachirus orientalis
CAAGAAAACCAACTTGGTATATGCTGTTCAGTGCAGTGAGGACTGCAACAATTTGTACATTGGAGAGACAAAACAACCTCTCCACAAACGCATGGCCCAACACAGAAGACAGACCCACTCAGGACAAGACTCAGCAGTCTATCTACACTTACACCAGACAGGACCTTCTTTCCAGGACAGTAATGTTCAGATTTTGGCCAGGGAGGACAGATGGTTTGAAAGAGGAGTAAAAGAAGCCATCTTTGCCAAACTGGAGAAACCAACCTTGAACAGGGGAGGTGGTCTAAGACACCAGCTATCAGCCACCTACAGTGCTGTTCTGGACTCCCTCCCCAGGAGGTTTCACACACATTCACACCTAAAGTCAAATACAGTTGATGACTCAGGTGAAACTAAATCAGACACCACTAAACGACCCCTTTGACGACTTAACGACTCATCTAACCTTTTAGTTAACAACTCACACCCCCTTCCTGTCCAAACCACACCCCATTGACCAGGAACCTGACAGAGTTTATAAGTCCCAGACTCCTCCAGTCAAACAGAACTGAAGAAGCCTCTTGGATGAGAGGCGAAACGTCTTCAAGAAATTCAACTAAGTCCAGTTGCCTTTTTTTTTTACTACACTCTTGGACAATACAATAAATATACCTAGCAGATTCTGACCACATGGTGGTGAAGTGGCTAGCATTGTTGTCTCTCAAAAATGGATCCTGGTTCAACTGAGGCTCTTTCTACATGGAGTTTGCATGCTTTCCTTGTGTTCTCTCCGGATACCTCTGCTTCTTCCCACGGTCCAAACCCATACAAATTAGATTAAGTGGGCACTGTCTCTGTATGGTGACTGGTTACCTGTCCAGGTGTAATCCAACTTTTGCCCAATGTCAGTAGAGATTGTCTCCAGCTCCCCCTCATGTGGAGGGTGAAGTGGTAAACAATGAATGAATGAATGTGGTCACGGAATAGTGAAAAGGTGTGACCCACCAACCGCGATCAAGTGCTCACTGAACGGCTGACTTCCAGGATGTTTCCTGGATGCAGCCTGGACAAGTAACGTGCCATTAAAATACATATTTATGACACATTAATACATTAACAAAGTACTGTAGAAACACACATCAGAAGACACCACCACTGGAGTCATAATTCAGTCCCCATATTGGAGAAAGAAGACTTTGTAGTTTACAATATCACATTTTAAAATAATAAGTTTAATATGAAAGTAAAGCAGAAACACAAATACTGGCAATAGCTGACTGAATATCCTGGAGATAAAAGAAATACACAGATGTTTGTGTTGGGAGCTTCTGAATTTATTTTATTAATTATTAAACTATTATTTTAATCTAAATTGTAGTAAAATTAATTGTATAATTGAAACTGTTTTTTACTGGATTAACAGAACTTTTTTTTTAAATAAAATGTAAATGTTTCAGTTCATCAAAATGATATTTACACGTTTATACTCTCTTAAAAAAAGCTAATTACTTTTTTTAAGTTAATTTCAGTTAATTACTGTACGTTTTTTCTTTTCTTTCTGAGACACTTTTGGACAAATCTGAGTGGAAATTACCTTCTATCAATGCAAACTACTTTTCAACTTTGCTGCTCCCTCGTGCTTGTTGCAGAATCTGTGATTAACAGTTGTCACATATACTCCTTCAGTTTGATGATTAAAAGTTTAACAAAAATATAAGTAAATTAATTAATGTAAATTAATGTAAACTTAAAAAAGGTTGTAGTTTTCTGGTTTTATTGAAAATATTTAATTTTACAATAAACTCCATTAAAAGTTTTTGAACTAACTCAAACAGTTTCCTGTTGCCTTAATATGGTTCTCAAAGAGGTTCCTGTGCTGTGATGTCACGGTGAAGGCGTTTGCTGCGGTTTGTCTGTGATGTGGTCGTCTGAAGTGTGAACTGAGCCGTCAGCATCTTTCTCTGACCTCCTTTGACTGGCAGAGGAAACCAGAGTAAATAGGGACAACACTGATTAATCACCAGATTGCAATCTGATTACTTTCAGTCATCAGCACTTTTCACACGGAGCGGGAAACGCTGCCGAGTCTCTGGTCATCATCAGGAGCCTCACCTCTGAAACCTGGAGGCTGCTGAAGAGACGCTCCTGATCTTCCTACTGTTACTACAACAAAGCATCTGGAGATGGCGCCAGAGAGAACGTATAACGTTTAGACTAGTGTAATTTATTTTTCACTTGCACATTTTGAAATATATAAACATAGACTATATGAAAAAGATTTTGGGAGCCTTGAGATGTACAGTTTGACCCATAGCAAAGGACCTATAAGGTCAATACCAGCTGTCAATCACACTGGTCCACTCATATGATAAATGAAGTGAGAAGTAGACTAGGTTCTTTTTGCAACCAGTGGAGCCCCCTGGTGTTTAACTGCTACTTGTCCTAATTCTGAGGCCTCACCATTCAAACCAGAAGGCAATGTCACTTTTAATGTGCAGTCTACAAATATAACATTAACACCCCAATTTCATTTGAACACCACTTATTATCACAATTCAGATCAGCATGTTGATAAAGTAATATTTGGCGCTGCTGTGAAAAAAAATGACACCACAACAGCAACCCGTCTCCATAAATCTGTGATCCTTTTCCATTATCAACAATTGTATGACCTTGTGTGGATCTTAAAAAATCTAAAAGCATTTAGCATTTGTCAAAGTTCAGCCTGCTTTTCCACACTTACTCCCCGCAGCTTTAATACTACCTCTATTATACTACTACTACTACTGCTAATAATAATGAAAATATAATAATGATGCCATTTTTATGCTGTAAATCTTTTTATTTACAAAATATTAATGTAAATGATGATAACTCTTAAATTTCTATCTAGATTTTTTTTTTATAATTTGTTATTATTATTTTTATTATTATTGTAAGTAGCATTAGTAGCGGTAGTAATTTAAGAGAGGTTGCTGTAAGTGTGAAAAAGCAGGCTACATTCGGACAAAATGTAACTGATACATTCCACTCTGTGGGACTTGAGTCTATTGGAAGGTGGTGGTGAGGAAGAATCAGAAGCAGGTGTGTCAAGTTCCTGGATTTCAGTCATCTCTCTCTCTCTCTCTCCCTGTCTCACACACACACACTCTGATTTCCATGACTTCAGAGGACATTACATTGACTGCCATTCATTTCCTGGAGACTTACTCTAACCTTAACCATAATTACTAGCACCCTAACCTCAGCTTAACTTTAAAACATGTCTTCACCTTAAAATGGAGTCGTTTTACGTTATGGGAACTTGATTTTTGTCCCCATAAGGAAGACAAGTCCCCATAATGTGACTGTGGAAACAGATTTAGGTCCCCACAACATAAGGAATACGAGCCACACACACACACACACCCTCTCCTACTACTTTCAGATGTGTGCTGATTCCACTGACCGGGTTTCAGTCTTAGAAAGTCAAACACCTCCCTCATCAAACAGACCTCACGTACCTCACGGTGGAGGGACTGATCTTCAAAGCTGATCGTAAACAGAAAACCTCAGCGAGCTGCTTCTTCTGAGTCACTGGCATCATTGTGGTTCAGGGATTACCAAAGCACCAGGATGTAAATGTCTTTGTAACAGAAGATTAAAACTAAGCTTCAATATAACAGTAGACAATAAAGCCCCTTTACTTTTTGAAAACTAAGTCATATTCAAAACATTTATATATATATATAAATGTATATATATATATATATACACACACTACCGGGGGCACTTTGTCGTTGAATTCAACGAGAAAGTGCCCCCAAACTACAGATAATGCACAAACTATTGTCACTTGCATACCATCATTGCTGTGCCTCCTTCTATGTATTAAATGTAATTTTTTTATTTATTATATTCATATTTTAAGGTGTATGTGAGGACAACTACCAGCTTACCCATCAACTATCAAGTGCTTCATCCACATGCGGGTCACAGGGCGGCAGGTGCCAATCCCAGCTGACAGGGTAAAAGGAGAGCCACACATTGTTAGGCCTTGTATCTATATACACCATAATATATACCATAAAGGTCATACATTTATCATTATAAATATTATAAAATTATTATTAGTTGTACTAGTTGTAGTAGTAGTAGTAGTAGTCCTCACACAGCAGGAATGTTCTGGGTTTGAACCTAAAAACCAGTCTGTGGAGTGCTATATCTATTGTCTACTCTATACACTCTCTATATATGTAAATTATAGATACACTTCATACAGTTACAGTAATCTAATGTACAGTAATGGCTTATAGCCCAACCTCCTCTTTTTAAACAAGCACATTATAATGACATTGTTTACATATGGCTGAGTGTACTGTACACAGCAGCACACACACACATCCACTTTTTTCCACTCTTTAGTCACAATTTAGAAACTGAGCATGAATGACAACCTAGTTCTTTTAAATTGATGTTCAAGTTGGATGCATGTCACACACATTTCTTTTCCTAAAGTCAGGTAACGGCTACATGCAGTGGCTGGCATTGTTGCCTCAAAATGAATAAAAGGTAAGCTAAGTGCCTTTATATGCAGCTATTCTTTTAAGGACTTGCATTGACAACCTAAACAAAGCATTATCCCTAACCTTCTGATCACAAGCTGGACTTTCTTTATTTAACAGTGATATGGCAACAGCCCAACGACTTTTCTCAGCTCAACGAATTCACTCCTAGTGGGTTTGTTTACATCTGTCATTCGTGTGGCTCTGGCCAGGGAGGAAGTTTCATGATGGTTTACCGCGAAAAGTGAAACATATCGCCGGTGTCTGTGCCTGTTTGTGCCAGCTTGTTTGAATCTGCTGTCTGTGAGTTGTCCGGTCCCACTCCAACCATCATTGTTATTGTTTACCGCCCCCCTGAACCGAATAATGAATTTTTAAATGACCTTGCTGCTTTCCTCACCCTCTTATCCACTCTCTCACTGCTGGGTGATTTCAACATCCACATGGACAATATCAATCTGCCTCTCACCATCACTTCCTGTTTAGAGAGTTGTGGATGTCAGCAACATACCACTTCTCCCACACACTCCAAAGGACACATTTTGGACTCTGCTGCTCTGGTGTCACACCTTCTGGCCTTACAGCTGATGAACTCCCCATGACTGACCACTTTCTCCTCTCATTTACAGTGAAACTAACTCTGTATATCTCTAAAATATCATGCCTTATTTCATTATGGAATATAAAGAATATTAACCCCACCACTCTTGCATCAAGTATCCACTCCTCCTGCCTCCCTGACATCATAATCCACCCCGATGATCTGGTTTCTCATCGGTACAACAGTTGTATCAAGTTTAGAATCAGTTATGTCATGTTTATAGAACTACTGTGTCATTTATACAAGCAGCAGCAGAGATTATTGATAAGAAATTATACTGATGAACTTTTAATCAAAGCATAAAAATAATGACAGCGGTGTTATTGTTAGTGATAATAATATCATCAAAACTGGATCTGGATCCTGCAGCCTGCAAAATGAGGACAGAGGGAGAGAGGACAGAAAGAAGCAGACACAGACTTGGGAGAGAGAAAATATAAAATAAAATAAATAAAATACCCTGAGTGTGAAAGAGTGAGTGTGAGTGCACCACAGGAAATCCCCCAGCAGTCCAGATCTATAGCAGCATAACTAAGAGATGGTTCAGGTTTCCCTGAGCCAGCTCTAACTATAAGCTTTATCAAAAAGGAAGGTTCTAAGTTTAACTTTAAATACAGAGAGAGTGTCCGCCTCCCGAACCGACATTGGGAGCTGGTTCCACAGGAGAGGAGCCTGGTAACTAAAGGCTCTGCCTCCCATTCTACTCTTATGGACTCTGGGAACTACAAGTAAGCCTGTGTTTTGGGACCTAAGTGATCTGTTGGGCTGATAAGGTGAAACTAGATTTTTAAGATATGATGGGGCCTGATCATTAAGTGTTTTGTACATGAGGAGGAGGATTTTAAATTGAATTCTAAACTGTACAGAGAGTCAGTGTAGAGAAGCTAACACTGGAGTGATGTGGTCTCTCTTACAAGTTCCTGTTAGAACTCGTGCTGCAGCATTTTGAATTAGCTGAAGAGTTTTAACAGACCTAATAGAACATCCAGATAGTAGTGAGTTACAGTAATCTAATCTTGATGTAACAAAAGCATGAATTCGTTTTTCAGCATCCTTTAAGGATAAAATGTTTCTAATTTTCATAATGTTCCGCAGGTGGAAGAAGGCTGTTTTGGAAATTTGTTTCATATATGAGTCAAATGATATATCCTGGTCATAATAACTCCAAGGTTCCTTACAGTGGAACTGGACGCCATGGTGATGTCATCTAAAGTGACAATATGGTCAGAAAGTTTGTCTCTAAGGTGTTTAGGGCCGAGTATAATACTTCAGTTTCGTCTGAGTTTAGAAGTAACAAGTCACAAGTTACAAGTCATTCAGGACTTAATGTTTTTAAGACATTCCTGGAGTTGAACAACCTGATTTATATCTTCCGGCTTCATTGATAAATAAAGTTGTGTGTCATCTGCATAAAAATGAAAGTGTATGTTGAGCTTTCTAATAATGTTCCCTAAAGGAAGCATATACAAGGTAAAAAGTATAGGCCCAAGAACTGAGCCCTGTGGAACTCCATAATTAACTTTTGTCTGCAATAAGTCATTATCATTAACATATACAAACTGGAATCTATCAGATAGGTATGACTGAAACCAGCAGAGGGCAGTACCTGAGATTCCCAAGGTCTGATCCAGTCTCTGCAGTACAATTTTATGATCAATGGTGTCAAATGCAACACTAAGTTCAGCACTACTACTCCAGTTTAATCACTGCCAATATAGGAAACTCCAAGTCACTATTCTCCCCACTTAATAATATCACCCAACCTCAGGACTCTCTTCCCCCTCACTTGTACACAACCTCCTTCTGCAACTCTATTAACTCCATTATGTCCTTTTTTGTTGCAAAAATCAACTCCAAGCCATCCACTTGTCCACTGGACCCCTTCCCCACACAACTTGCTCAAGCCTGCCTCCCCTCCTTGGTCCCCTTCATTTCTGCCATCATCCACTCCTCTCTCACTACTGGAACTGCCCCTACATCCTTTAAAACTGCTACCATTACCGCAACCTTAAAAAACCTGGTGCTGACCACTCCACCTTCAACAACTTCCATCCTAACTCCGATCTACCTTTCATCTCCAAAATGCTTGAGAAAAGCACTTGCCTCCCAACTCCATTCTCACCTAGCCGACAATAACTTATATGAACAGTTCCAGTCCAGTTTCCACCCACTCCATAGTACTGAAACAGCACTTCTCAAAATCACTAATGACCGCCTTATGGAGCTGATTCTGGACTCCTCCCCATCCTCACCCTCCTCGACCTGAGTGCAGCCTTTGACACCATCTGTCACACCACTCTCCTTAACAGGCGATCTTCCATTGGCATCACCCATACTCTGTTAGACTGGTTCACATCTTACCTCTCTGGCCGCACTCAATTCATTCAACTCAAGTCATTTAAATCCATCCCCTCCTCCGTCACTTCAGGTGTGCCCCCTACTCTTCATCTTCCGCAAATTCAACATTCACTTCCACTGTTATGCTGATGACACCCAGCTCTACATCACCACCAAACCCTCGTCCACTCTCCCACCCAACTTTATTTCCACCTTATCCAAAACTGACAGCTTTTCTCTATTGATAACTCTTCCATTTCACTCTCTCCCCAGGCTAAGAGTCTGGGTGTCATCCTAACAGCACATTATCCTTTCAGTCCCACATCAATAACATTACCCGGTCTGAACTACTTCCACCTACGAAACATCAACTGCCTCCGCCTCTCCCTTACTCCCCACACCCACACTGCCGCCATCTTTGTCCACAGTCTCGTCACTTCCCGTCTGGATTACTGTAACTCGCTCCTCTTTGGCCTCCCTCACAAATCCCTCCCCAAACTTCAACTGGTTCAGAATTCAGCTGCCCACATCAATACTCCACCCCCCTCCATCCACCACATCACCCCTGTCCTCCAACAGCTCCCGGTTCACTTCTGTATTCAATTCAAAATCCTCCTGTTTACATTCAAGGCCATTCACAACCTCACCCCCCTATATCTGTCCGACCTCCTTCATGTGCCCACTTCCTCCCGCTCCCTCAGATCCTCTTCCTCCATACACCTCTCCGTCCCATCCGCCCGTCAGCTGCTCTGCTCCCCATCTCTGGAATTCTTTACCACCCCAACTCAGAAACATCGACTCATTTCCCCATTTCAAATCACAACTCAAAACACAAAACACTCAAATCTCTTTAAAATTGCTGATCCCACCTGATGTCAATTGCTTTGCCTCTTTCTGCTGTTTCTATGATTTATTTTATTGTTGCTGCTATTAAAAATGTCTTATGTCTCCCTGTGTGGTGTTCTTGAGTGCAAAGAAAGGAAGCCTCTAAATAAAATCTATTATTATTTATTATTAACCATATTGACCATAGCCAGTTAACGCCTAACCCTCACCTTAAACTAAACACAATTTTAATTTTAGCCCAAAACTTAATGTTCTGCTGAAATTAAATTCTGCCTATGAGGTTAGTCTCCATAAGGACTACAGGTACTGGGAAGGTCAGGGTTTATGCAAGAAAAGGTCCTAAAGAGGGGCCACATAGTTGATTCAGTAGTTAGCACTCTTGTCTTGCAACCCGGTCAGAACAAGGGCTTTTCTGCATGGAGTTTGCATGTTCTCCCCATGGGTGCGCGGGTTTTCTTCAGGTTCTCCAGTTTCCTCCCACAGTCCAAAAACATGCAGGTTTGGGGATTAGGCCATTTGGACATAGGTGTGAATGTGAAAGTGGACTGTTGTTTGTCTTTATGTGGCCCTGTGATGGACTGGTGACCTGTCCAGGGTGTACCCTGCCTCTTGGAATATGTCAGCTGGAGTCAGGCACCAGTGTCACCCTGTGACCCTCATGTGGAGGATAAAGTGCTGGAAGATGAATGCGTGAGGTCCTAATGATGTTACAAGTACACACACAATGAAACACAGATGCAAATGTGTCCTTTGTAGGCAAATTAAATCTGTGGATCAAGGTAAAGTAACTGACAACATTTTTCTCTTCATACACTTTCTGTTAGCGCTTTGAAAAGAAGGGAACGACAAAGCTAGAAGCGCCTGTGAACTGATACAGACAGTCATATCAGATCGAGATAAACATTGGCTCGTCAATTAAACCAGGTCAGAGGCGAACTGACAGCGTGGGTTAAAAAAAATTACACATATACACACCATATTGATGATGCTGCAATCTAAACCAAACTGAGTCACCCCGCAACTGTAAACCAGGTCAGACTTTGCAGCATGCTAACATCCTGCTCTGCATGACAGATGCAACAGAGACACATCAGCAGCTCAAGAAGAAGGGACGACCCCTGGAGTGAGTCAGGGGTCTGGGGTCACCGGGGGGGTGTCACACTGTCATGCCAGTGAAGAAGTTTCTCCTGTGCAACATCAAAGCAGCCGTGATGCAGAATCTGACATGTCAAAGTGATGTGTTCTCTGAGTCATCTCCAATCAATAAACAAGAAAATTGCAATATTTCTTCAGATCGGATCACCCACATCTTCCAGGGGTGGAAAAACTTCTGCAGACTGAAAAAGTAGTAGTAGTAGTAGTAGTGAACGTCTAAAATATTTAATGCACCAACAAATTGGACTCAGCATTATAAATGAGGATTTAAAACTGTAAAAAAAATTTTTTTTTGCCTAAATCATCTCCTCATGTTATTTGTGTTTCCTGAAAAATCTGAAAAAATGACTTAGGCAATTAAGAGGGTGACAATAGTATAGTGTGTAACAGTGAGATTCCTGCACTGCACACAGGAAGTTATATGCCAGAACAGAAAGAGACAACAGCAACATTGTGCTATAGTAAAGTTATTAAACATATATATATTTTTTTCATATGACTGAAAAGTTTAAGTTGTGAATTTTGCTGCTTAAAAACCTGGTTAATCAGCAGTTTGAAGGGATGTCAGGACTGATAGTATTCTATCGAGTCGAATTTTTGGATGAAGAATGCCGCTTACAAGTAATGTTTCATTGTTTCTGCTCACAAGGAGCAAACAGAGGCAGAATGATCACATCAAAACCAAAAACACCAAACGATGTTGCACATGCTGCAACAGAATGCTGCCATCCAAACAATGTCTTTTTCAGGGACATCCCTGCTTATTTCAGCAAAACAATGCCAAAACACATTCTACACATGTCACAACAGTGACTGACCTGCCTGCCGTCCAGATCTGTCTCCCACTGAAAATGTGAGGAGGATTATAAAGCTCAGAATAAGGCAACAGAGACCCCAGACTGTTGAGCAACTGAAGTCGTACATTAAGCAAGAGTGGGAAAGAATTCCACCGTCAAAGCTGCAACAATTAGTGTCCTCAGTTCCCAAATGCTTATTTAATGTTATTAAAAGGAAAGGTGATGGTACACATGTCCCTGTCCCAGTTTTTTGGAACATTTTGCAGGCATCAAATTCAAAATAAATGTCTTACAAGTGTATTCAATTGAACATTTAACCAGAATAAAAGATTAAGAATCTCTTTTACAAAAGTGTCCTGGCCAAAACAGGCAGCAGAAATAAATAGACACTAAACAAGAGACACATATGAATGTCATTAAAATTTGGGTTTGTAGATTAGACTGCCAATATGGAAATAAAAATCAACAATCATGGGACAAAGAGAAAGCATTTTTAACAATGGCAGAACTTTCTGGGGAGCTTTAATCAGCTGCTGATCCCTTTTTGATTTGGGGCATTTACAATCGCTGAAACTTGCAAACTGCTGACATGCTAGAGTGCGAGAGTCGCCTCGTGTTATTTGAAAGCTCCACAATAATCTGATTTTAACACCTACAAACACATTGCTGGTTAAAGGTGAAGCTTCTGCGCTGCCGAGGATAAGATGACCCATTTAGAATTTGCTGCAAGTTTTCAGTGCAGAATAATTCAACCTCCATGTCGATTGTGAAAGTGGGTCAACCATCGGCCATAATCATGCGAGGTTGAAAGAAAGAAAGAAAGAAAGAAAGAAAGAAAGAAAGAAAGAAAGAAAGAAAGAAAGAAAGAAAGAAGTGACGTCCCTGGAGGAAGTGTGACGTCAGTGCTCATCAGGAGCTTAAATCTACAAGCAGCAGAGACAACAGCCTTACAAGCAGAAGCAGATGAAATGACCGATTACGGCCGAACCTCCATCTGAACCTGAGGGTCCACTGAAGGAAGCAAAGAACGGCCTAAAGATCTGCAAAAAACGAAGAAATCAGAGAAACAGAGCGACGTGTGAGGTAGAAGAGAAGTATTCATCATGTTTTCAACAACGCACTCCGCAGTGACGGTAAGAGCAGCTGAATTCTGCCTTCATCACCTTTAACTTCTATTGTTCTACTCAAATCTGTGCAGCCAGCACTTTAAAGGTTATTATTGTTTCTTATTGTTTCTTAAGAGTTGCATGTTTGTCCTTTGCAGCAGAAAAACCTGAATAAAAACAAAAAATAAATTGAGATTAAATATACATCAAAATGAATAGATTTTCACTGAACTAGGACTAGGATTTTGTTGTGGCAAACTTTTATTTAGTTGGAGAGGAATTGTTGGTGGGTTAGGGCTCTCTGATTGGCTGAAACCAAGAGAGAAGTGAGAAGTCATTGAATAAAAAAATTTAATAATTTAAAAAAATGTTTTTTTAAAATTTTTAATAGACACTGTTGCCTTACAGCAAAAAGACCTGAGGGTCTTCCTGCATGGAGGTTGTATGTTCTAGCGCATGACACTCTAAACTACCTGTAGGTGTGAATGTGAGAGTGAATGGTTCTTAGTCTTTGTGTGTTTGACTGTGACCTGTCCAGCACCTGGCACAATAAAGTAACACAAACAATCATTGTTGAAAACTGACTAAAACTCAAATTCATTTAATGACCCTGGCTTATATTAAAGTTGATTTGTATTTTGTTTAACATTAAAACACTTTTTTCTTATACTTAATAAAACCTAAATGTATAAATACCTAAATATGTAGAGAATTTCACATTTTTCTACCTTGGGTAATTGAAAATTATAAACTGCTGAATTCAATCGATATACTGTGATATTATTATATGACGTTCATTATTTGAAGAGTATCTATAGCGATCAATATTATATTGATAGAATGCAGGCCAAATGTTGTTTTACACAACTACATGATGAAATTCTCATGTTACTTATTAGTAAGAAATGCCACTTGTTCCACATGTGGTATCGCTCATTTTCAGTTCGAGCATGTTTTATTTACTTCATCCTTTTCAACTCTTCCGATGAAAAATATCACAGTTTCTCTTTTGCACATGAAAAACTTCTCTTTCCTCTCTTTTCCTAGGCTGCCTGTGTTATGGCAATGATAATGATGATGGGGATGGTGGTGGAGGTAGCAGCCATGCTGAAAGCAGGAGGCCAATCAAGACACCCAGGGAGGACACACAGGAAGACTGATGGTGCCACAGTAGAAACGGTCCCCTTGCAGCTTGACTCCAGCTTTTTGATTCCCAGCAAAATCATCCGACCACTTCAGAACTCCTCAATCTCCCCATGGACGTACAAGTATGAACACATGCTTTTGTTCAGACTCACAATGAAGCTAGGCTAAAATGGACTGTAGAATGACCCTTTAATGATACAGTTCAGTGAACTCATATGCATTTGTCCCTTCTCTGTCCCTTCTCAGCATCTCCCACGATGACTCCCTGGTGCCCCGGCTGTCGGAGGCGCGCTGTTTGCTGCATGGCTGCCTGGATTCTGAGGGCCATGAGGACCTAAGCCTGGAGTCCAAACCCATCATGCACCAGGTCCTGATGCTGCGGCGGGTCAGGTCACAGGAGGCGGGGCATAGCTACCTCTACAAGCTGGAGTCCCGCCTCATTGCAGTGGGCTGTACCTGCGTCCGGCCCATAGTCAAACACCAACAGTGAAGACCAGCAGAATCCAGAGCAGATCCTGGGTTAGCAGGACCCAAAAGAATAATAACGATAATAATAATAAAACAAATGTGATTTACAGTTAATTCAAAAGATAGGAATGAGTCGGTATTTCACTTTTGCAATTAGAGAATGCACTCAGAGTACAAACCTCTGTGGTCAGTGTCAATCATGCAAGTTATTAATTGTTTTAATGAAATTGTGATCTCTATCTGGATCAACACCAACATGTAATACGTTCTTTCTGGGGCAATACCCCACGTATCATCAAAATGCATTCTTTACCTTTGGAGTTATGTAAGTCAGTCACAAACAGGCAGACAACCCCTGAGTCAAAAACTCAAACCTCTGCAATCCACATTTCCACCTAAATATTTAAAATTATCTTTTGTCTCCAAACAGAAAAAAACTGGAGACACTACAAAACTATCAGTATTGATGTGTTCATGTACTGTGTTTTATTTATGTTTTAATTTAATTTAAACAGCATTTATTTAAGTGACTTTGATCTTTGGTCAGTGCATATTTATTGGTGATATTTTATTAATGTTATTTAATTTATGTTCAAAGGCGGAAAAATACTTTGACTCAATAAAGAAACTACACAAAGTAAAGTGGCATTGTTTTATTCTTGAAGTTAAAATATAATGTGATTTCTGTACATCATCATCATCATCATCATCATCATCATCATCATCAACACACACTGACTCCTTTACACTTATGTTGCCAGGGACACACACACACACACACACACACTGTAAACAATGTACACAATCGATTATCAGGTATTTGTCAGTGAAAACCATTCATACATCGGCTGTAGGTTGGCATTGTGATTACTAGACACATGAACTAGCATTAGCAACAGGAGAAAGGTTTTCTGTGTGTTGCTGATAAAGCTAAGATTAAATTCACTGACATCTTGCACATGTCTGTTTTTGTACATCATCATAAAGGTCAGGTGTGTAACATTTGAAATGGTTAATAGCCAGAAATTGAATACAATAGCCATAAGTATGTTTGTTTAAGAGTATAATCACTTATAAAATTACTGTTATAAGTTTTTAACCCAAAAGACCAAACTAGCCAGAGCGTGTTTTCTGTGGGTTGAAGCAAAACCTCATTATGTAAACTAACATAACTGAAATCCTTTCTGGTATGTCAGGGTCACCATAGTTCTGGGACAGGCTTGGGTAAGGGACAAGACTAGATTCCACTAAATTTACACAGAGGACCTTTAATATGATAATAACAATAATAATAATAATAATATGAGACAAATCCAAATAGAAAAATCTGAAAAAAGAAACCCAGGGCCATGGAATTAAAGCTGCTTTATTAAAAAAATATAATTTGTCTCAATTTCATGAATTTAGGTGATTTGTGGATTTTAGGGCTCATTTCTTTTTCTTTGCTCATCAACATTTTTAAACTAATTTCTGCCACTTGTGTTTTGAACAGGACTCATGTCCAACTGCGATTCTCTGGCTCTGATTCTTCTCAGACTTGCTATATTTTCCAGCTGGACTTCGATCCCTCCCTTTGTGTGGATTTTGACTCAGCTTTGTCTTGACCTTCCTCTCATGGGTGTTTGGATAATTCTGACCCAGATATGTCTCACTCTCAGCTACTCAAGTCCTGAGGCCTTTTGCTTTACTTTCCTACAGACTCCACTTGATATGACTAAACAAGCACACTTCAGCAACTACACCTTTCACACAACTCACTGTTGTGCAGTAGATGTCTCCAGCAGATGGGGTTGTTTAACTCAGATTAGCTGTTAATCCAGCGAGCAGAGACTCCACACATACGGCTGTCTTAACAGGCTGAGTCAGCTCTGCACAGTTAAGTTCAAAGTTCAGCAAAGTGGTTCATTTGGGTTTGAGTCCAGGTTCTGTCAGGTTGGTTTGCTGATTGGTTGGGTACAACTTTAGGGGGACAATGAATCTTTGACGAACAATCATTCATGTGAACGCATTGGCACTGTTGGCATGGCAACAAAGCACAGAAAAGCCCCTGCAAACATCAAGTGATGACTGAATCTGCAGCATCAGTTCATACGTTTCACAACATTATCTTGTTGAAAGGAGACGTGGACGTTCCAGAGAATGTCAAGAGTTTGGACTCGTCCCAGATCCTCCTCTTAGTTTCTACTTCTTCTTCTTGTCTGACATTTTTTTGGAGCAGCGTCCAGCTGCCGGCACACTAATCCTCAGGTTATCCACCTCTAAAATGGCTTCCAAAGAAAGTTCAGCTTGTGTTGTGATCAGGCCATCAAGACACCTGCAAGCAGAAACGGTGGGTGATGTTAGTGCAGTGACTCTGAACCTCGAGTAAATCTGTATACAGAAAATGGGGGCCACTTAAAAACTCTCTCTTGATCATCAACCACAGGTATATATTGTACACAATATGGACAAACATTTGTAGACAAGCCCCATTGTGGACCTTTGTTCTGATTTTCCTGGTTAGGAATGCCATCATTATTTCCAATTAATCTACATTTTATAATTGAGGTAAAAGTTTATCATGCACTGTTCTGGGGAAATAAACTGGTATGGATAGAATACTGTCTGGCTTTACATAGACACAGTAAAAAGGAGCACATTTACAAGAAACGTGAGGGAAACATTTTGCAATCGTAACCTTCAAATTATAACTCTCAAAGTCAATGCAAAAACATATGAGTGAGCAATTATGTATCTACTCACACACCAAGTATTTTGCTTGACTTGCTTAAGTTGAAACATTTAAACTTTTAGGTGTATGTACGCAGTAACAGCCAGGAAATACTGAAACACACTATGAATTCCACCATATTTTACTTGTGGTCCACCAGTATCCAACTGCAAACTGTAAGAGAGGGGACAAGACTACAAGTGGGCTGAAGCACGAGCTACTTTTATCCAAATCACACAGAACCACATGATAAATGCTGACTGTGTCTAAAACAACAGTGGTTAGGGTTTGGGTCAGGGTTATGGTTGATGGGCGTCCTTTCCCAGTGGGTTTGTTTTGTCTCGAGGCGTGTTTTCCTTAGTGGCTGTGTCTGCAGATAGATCCTTCTCTGCTCTGCCCCTGTCTTGTACTCTGCAGACACAGCCCTCTTTGTTGGTAAGCTCGAACCTGTGTCTGGCAGCAGTGCTTGCTTTGGAGGATTTTGGGGCGTTGAGTTAAAATCCTGTAAAACGTAGTCGGTGAGAGCCCCCGTTGCAGTTTCTACACAGCCCAGTTCTTATTGTCTTTTCCTTCAGCTGTGCATGTTTAAGTGGTATAAGTACACCACTGAACATTTGATGTCTTAACTGTATTTCTGAACAGAGCCAGGCTACCTGTTCCCCCATTTCAAGTCTTAATGCTAACCTAGGATAACTATATCCATTAAGCCTCATCACCTCCACCAAGGAGGTTCTGTTTTATTATTGTGCCAGTTTCTTCACTTTTTTGGTCATAGTACTGTACATCCTCCTCATCCAGCTCGTCCTCACCTCGACACTCTGCTTGTCCTGAAAGACAAATTAAAAAAAACAACAACACAAACTCAGTCAGTCATCCATTTCGCTCAAACCGAATTGGAATGGTCGCTGTTAAGTGAAATCGGGCTCCACATCCTGCATCCTCACCTCCTCCTGTAGCCACCCCTGTGAGGCGTTCAGGTGCATCTCCCACTGTTGTTTGTCTGCGTCAGCGCGGTGCTCCTGACGCTCTTTGGTCAGAGCTTTCTGAGCGACTTCCCGTTCGTGCTCCCTCCTCTCGGCCAAGTGTTTCAGCAGTTCTGCTTCCTGACACTAGAGGGAGACAGTTTACAGTGACTTTCTGTCAAAGTGTGCCTTTAAAAAATAAAATCATTATATCTCATCTCAGTTCACCCTCACACACCTTTCTTCTCTCCTGAGCAGCGTCCAGTTTCTTCTGGATCTCTTCCAGTGATGGCTTCTGTCGAGGTGGTGTGGTGGCCCTGACCTCAGGGCCGCCGTCAAATGTGGGCGGCTTGAGGATAACTTCAAAGGCCTGGCCACTCGCCCGTTTGCTTAACTCGATCACCTCCATGTCACGGATGTTGCACAGGTTTAGGTCCACCACGCCTGCTGCACAAAGAACACAAAACAGTGAAGGTTGTGTGGAATTCTGCCGTGGAAAAGACAAAAAGTCTTTGGCTTCATAAAGTTCAAATGAACTAACAACAACTATTTAAGAGAGTCCGGAGTTCAATTAACGGCAATAAAATTCAGCTTTCGGCTTTTAAACTCTAACAACTTAATTTAATTCCATTAACACTTGGCACAAAAGCTTTCTAGGGAGCAGTTCAGTTTCTAGTTATGAAACATAATGCTACACTTAACTTCCATGGCATGAGCTAATCCATTAAATAAACAAAGGATTCATTTTTAGTATTAGTTGGTATCAGGATATTTCTGGGACATTTGTCAATTTACAAGACTTTCACTGTGATATGTAAGAACATCTCATATCTGGATGTTTCCATTGGAAAACATGGGACATTGCTAACAAATACTTAAGAGAGAAACACAGGATAAAACAGGATAACTAAGGCAACTCCATGGCAGTTTATGCACAACTTTTCACCGATGACGCTCCAGAAAAAGTGAGTTTACTGATGCTTGATTGAGATTTCTTTTCTTTTTTTAAACTGCTAAATCAAAGATGAAGAATGTTTGAAAAATCCTAACATGGTGCTGATTATCAAAATGGAATAAAATAGAATAGAATTGTAGCTGACCTTCCTTCTTGTCAACTGTTGCTTCTTTGGGCTGAGGAAGGACGCAGGAGCAGAAGAGAGACACCAGGGGGAGCTCTCGCATCTTCTCTCTGTATGCTGAGGGAAAATTCATGCAAGGAGTCAATCATATAGGACAAGCGAAGTAAATACTAACACACCAGTTATGAAATGAGTAATTAATATTCACTTGTACCTGTCAGAGTCATCCTGCTGCTGAGGTTTCTATTAAAGACACTGTGGTGAGGTAGAGTCTGTTCCTGAGGATGGAGACAGAGCGAGACATGATAAGGTGACAAAAACATATGCTGCAGGGAGAAAAAATAAATAAATAAATAAAAAAAAATAAAATATATATATATATATATATATATATACATACATACATAGAGAGAGAGAGAGAAATAATGAAAATTGTCATAAGGATCAAATAAATATCCAATAAATAACCAGAATGGAAAAACAAAAATTAAATTAAATTAAATTAAATTAAATTAAATTAAATTAAATTAAATTAAATTAAATTAAATTAAATTAAATTAAATTAAATAGTGGTCAATAGTTAAATAGTGGTCAATAGTAATAAAAGATTAAACTGTAGTCAGGCCCTGTCCTGCTCTCAGGGTTTTAATGCTAGAGAACAAATAGGAAAACTAAAGAGAAATGTATTTTGTTCAACAGACCGAGAAAAATAAACTTTTCTAAACTAATGCATCATTTAATCATTAGGTGAATATTTTATCTGCAGCTTTTATTTTTGTGACTGTGGGAAACTGAAGTTAATGTGAACTCATGCAGTGGGAATTGAGCAACTAAGACTCTGAGTATGAATTCATCTTTAATTAAAGGTCAGATGTTGCTCATGTGCTTTTGAAATTGATGAGGACTCATTTGCATAAATGTGAGCACCAGGCATTATTGAGTCAGCAGCAGCTGGGAGGTTAAAATAGTTCCTCCGAGCTGTGAAGTCTGAATCAGCAACACACAAACACAAGGCTCTGCAGGAGAACTGGACTCGTGAATCAGCCTTGAGGGCAAAACTGCAGCCGCACAAAAAAAAAAAAATTAAAAATGAAACAAAAAACTGCAGAGATACTCAGCAACAAACGCCGGGGTCATAAAATGATCAGTTCATTAAGTCATGTGAAGAGTGTGCACAGACTCCAGAGCTGCACTTTCAGCTCAAGTGTCATCACAAGTTTATGTCTAAATATCAAAAATAAGACAAACTGAGATAAATACTAAATATTTTGAACCTGGATCTCCCTCTCTCTCTCTCTTTGTGTGTGTATGTGTGAGAGAGGGGGGGGGGGGACTAAGCAATGATGTCATTGTTGCCAGTAAGCATTATCTCCTGCAGAACCAAGCAAGCTCCAACAACAGCAACCCCATCATAAAGATGAATCGGAGAAGAATAAAACAAGACATGTAAAACAATGCAGCAAGGATGGAATGAATAAGATGATGAACAGAAGAGAAGCAAGAAGGAAACAAGGAAGACTTCCATGTGGTTCTCACTTGTGCAGCATCCAAGTGGCTGCAACCACAAACATGCAAACAACTAAAAAAAAACACATAATAATGTCAAAGACGTGTGTGTGTGTGTGTGTGTGTGTGTAGAGTTCACTCACCCTGCAGTGATGCTCGTCTCTGTTCACTCTGTTCCCAGTGAAGATCTGCAGCTCAGCAACATCAGCACCAAACGGGAGCCTGCTGCATGACATCACCCACTAGCTCTCTGATTGGCCGGCAGGGATACTGGGCTGTGATTGGTTGAGCATGGCAGAGGAGGGAGAGGTGGAGGAGGAGGAGTAGATTCGGAGGAATCCTCCTGTATCTGACCGAAAACCCCTTTCAGATTTAGGTTTTCTCTCTCTCTCTCTCACTCACACACACACACACACACACACACAGATATGTTTTCATGTGTTTATAACACTTTATGGTTGCAGATATTTACTGCACTCCACCTAATCCACCTTCAATACTCCTGAATGCCTGGCTGTGACAAATATAACTGACTACACCTCCCATCATGCACCTGAGAAAAACATAGTGTTCTCACACTCCTCCACACTCCTCACACCCAATTACATGATGTAATGCAATTCTTCTTTCTGTCCTTATGAGGACAATCAGTTTAACTGCTCAGCATCCAGTGCTGAGCAGCTGCTACTGTGTGTGTGTGTGTGTGTGTGTGTGTGTGTGTGTGTGTGTGTGTGTGTACTTGCACGCATGTGAAGGTGACAAGGTTAAAGGGAAGCTGCAGCAAAGAGGAGCTCCACATCCCAGTTGATGATGTCACCTGTAGCCAATCAGGGGAGAGCTCGGAGTCACACTGTTAGTGTGTGTGTATGTGCAATTTCTGATCAAGGATTCAGCAGTAAGAACAGGTCTGCACCACAATGTGAGAGTGGTGCAGAATAGACTAGACTAGAATAGAATAGAATAGAATAGAATAGAGGTGCATCATATATACACAGAGGGGGCGGGGCTTATTGTGGTTTTCCAGGCTGTTTTGGAGGATAAACAGCAGCAGACTAACGGGAAGCAATGACATCATCTCTAAATCCAAGCAATGATGTCAGTGAAAATGAAATCACTGCACTCGCCTCAAAACAGTGATGTCATCAACATGTTGGAGAAAAAGAAAAAAGAAAAAAGAGAGAGAACATGAACGAAGACTTTCACATCCCATCTCTTCAAAGTAACCACAAAATAATTTTAATAAAATTTCAATGAAACATTTAGTTCACAAATTTATAGATTTATTAAAACAAAAAAATGCATATTCAGTTGAATGAGTTCACTTTACATGAATTAAAACTGTTAATCATCTGATTAAATGTGATGCCCTCTAACTGTTTTTCTATCAATTTCAAATATGTATAAATTAAATCTTGTGATTATGGCATTATCCATATGTTAATCACTTTAACTCCACATTTCCTCAAAATGTCTAACCGTTGATTCACATACAGTATGACTGACTTGATGGAAAAACAGGGTGTCGGTCAAACAGAACTCTTCAATAAAAACAATCTGCCACAACTGCGTTTCTCAAGGTTTTGCTTCCAAATGGTCTTATACGATTAAATATATTCAAATAGTTATTTATACAGCACCAAACAGGACCTTCGTCAAATTCTCAAACTGTCCTAAACTCCATCCTGAAGTGGTGAAGGGGTAAGGTTTACTCTCCTCTCTTCTTAATTGTTGGCCAAAACAATTTGGTCATTATCGCTCTACACTGAACCCACCTGTTTTTAATCCTTAAGATGCAGTTGCTTAATCACGTTGCGCTGAATGTAAATAGTGAGGGTTCATCACAATCCACCACTGAATCATTCAATCAGAGGCTTCAGGTTTGTTAGTGATTAAAGGAACACACAAGTGTTCTGTAAACAGTAGGTGGTGCTAATTCTCCAGTCAGGTCTCCTTCCCATTCTTTGGTGTTTTTTGCCATTTGGCATCCGTAAAGTTGCATTATTGCCTCTTTTTGGAATTAATCCTCCATTGCAGCCTTACAGTTTGTCACATTCGTTTATTTCGTTTTTGGGATCCATCCATCCATCCATCCATCCATCCATCCATCCATCCATCCATCGACACAGCATCATGTTTGAGTCAAGTGGGGAGATTTCCCATCTGACACTGGGACATCGGGTGAGACATAGGACACGCCCTGGACAAGTCACCAGACTATTACAGGGCAGTGATGTGTCGTGTTGGGCTTTGTAAGTAACTCAACCATGCTCTTACCAGTTGCACAAACAAAAGCACTTCATCAAGATTCATCTTACTTTTACTTTTTCAGCGGTACTAAAGCACCACTCATGTTCGGTGACAACGCAGAAGAAGATGGGCAGCCAGATGATATCATTAAAAAAAGATGAGCTCTTTGCACCGAGGCCATTTTGACAGGTCACAGTAGGGAAATCCCATGTGCTGTTGAAACCACCTGTGAATTATATGATTGGAGCTGCTGAAGCTGAGTGTTTCTGCAGCTTCACCGCAGCTTAATTGCTTTGTTGTTGATTAGAGGAAGCCTCAGGCTCCGATTGGCTGGATGATTGTCACGCTGCCTGTGCTCGATAAGATAGGTCAGTTGAAGCTGTGGAGCTGTGGCGAGCACGCTGGTTTTGGACCGCGCTCCTGAAGTTTTGTATGAGAAAACATGCTTTAGTAAACATTTGACTTTGAGCTTTCGTCGAAGCACGCGTCAGCTACTTTCTTTAACTCTGCAGCTCATTTCTACAGAACTAGACGGAGCAACATTAACAGTATGGCCGTGTTCCACTTAGATTCCTCAGTTTCAGGGCCCACGCTCGTTCACTGTCACACTGTGAACTGGGGAGTCGTTAACGTGATCAGCGACAACTGTTCTCTTTGTGCTAAAGCATGTCACACTGTCTGCTGTGCAGATGATGGTGCGATGGAACACGATTATTCACACTCACAATCACCCCACTTACCAATGAAGAGTTTTCATTTGACCTAAATCCCAATCTGCATATCTTTGGAATGCATGTGGGAGAAAGACAGAGTGCATGAACCCATACACCAACAGGCCCAAGTCAAAGTGGGATTTTAAGAGCCTCAGGTCAGAGGTGACAGGCGAGAGTTCTGACCACAACCATCAGACTGATGAATGTCGTCCAGAGCAGCTTCAGTGGAGACTCTGTGTCACTGTGTGAATGAGGCCTTACTGTTCCAGTGAGTCCATTAGCCGGTTATAATTGTGTATCAAGCTGTGGCAGTTAAAACCAGTTGGAACCTGCTTATTAGTGTGTGTGTGTGTGTGTGGTTGGACTCTCAGTCAGCAGTCGTGTGTTTTATTTGTGTCGGCGATGCATCGTGACTCACAGTTTTTCTTCCCCTGGTCGTGTCTGTAGCCCACTTTAGAGGAGGAGGAGGAAGAGAGACAGAGAGAAAGACGGGGGGGGGGGGGGGGAGCAAGCCACATGCAGAGGGGGGGGGGGGGGGGGGTGAGCAAGCCACATGCAGAGGAGGAAAGAGAACAGACAGCAGTGTGGGCTGAATGTCAGCGGTGGTGAATACATACTGTTGCAGGCAGAAGCTTCCAGAAACTCACCTGAAAGACAGACAGACAGACAGACAGACAGTTGTCCCATCATCCTTAATTCCCTTTTTTGCATTTGACTTTATGAGCATTGTGAGTGCTGAGAATCAGGAGAAAAACATTTTGTCTGAAAATGAAAAGGAAGAAAACATGTGCAATAGTGAACCACGAGACTTTATTAGAGACAGAATGTGCTGTTTCAATGAGAGGCTTAGGTTTTTGAAGTGTGGTTGCACAAGGTACTGACACATATTCAGCTGCGCTGCACTGCGTGTGCCTTTTGCACCATGACCTGCAGAAGCTGAAGACATGGATGCAGTGTGTGTCCTCAGTGAAAAGGGCACACAAGGAAAAGAAAAATGATTTTAGCTGCTTGAAATGCTCCTATAACGAAATACACTGTACAGTGCTGTGCAAAAGTCTTAGGGTACCAGCAACTTTGTTGTTTTTATGTCGGTCAAATTCTGTGATTTTTGTCATTTGAATTGAAATGGTGAGATTGATCATATATATTAGCAAGCTCTCCTTTAGTTACATCCCTGCAACCTGTGCATGTAATTCTCAAGCATGTCTTGAATAAACCTGTAATCGGCCTTTTTCACACTGCAGCCATTTTCAACATGAAAAAGGAGGAGAAACACAGTTGTTACCTATGACATGAATAAGGGTCCTACTGCTGAAGTTATTTTCATACTGCAACCATGTTTCCTTTATTTTCTGGATGTGTTTTTATTAAGGGATTGAGAAATAATTAAACAAATGAAGTCATTATAACACATCTAATGGTTGCCTGAGACTATTGCACCCTATTCTACGCCTGCTTGAGCCTAATATCTTGAGAATAATTGAACATCGTTGTTCTGTCTATGTTAGACAGACTTTTATGGCTGGAAACTGACCAAAGACACAATCTTGAGATTTTACATCCCGGCACACAGGAGTTGTTGATCCACAGCTGCCTCCATCACCGCATGTGTTATTTGGTTACTTTGGTGTTAGATAAATTGAAACAAATCCGTTTATTAGCTTCACCTATGTGATGTAAACTTACTAAAGAAGGCCGCAGTAAACCAGCAGCTCCTGAGCGTTTGGTGCTGGAGACTTCACAGTTTACAAACTTCGGCTGCCTGTCAGAAAAAGCTTTCTAATATTGAATATTGAATCACAGAGCAATTCCCAGACATGAGCAGTGCATCACTTCTTGCATAAGGACCCTGTCAGGATGCTCAGATGACATATACTTCACTTCACTGGAACCAAACCTAAAGCATCTGGAGCATGTTACATTTATGATTAAGTATTCAGCACTTGATGAATTTATTGTTGTTTTCGGGCAGATGAAGGAAGCGAGGAGAAATATGACTCAGCCGCTCTTCTTTCGACCACGCTGCCGGATTTCAGTGAGTGCGTAGGCGACAGAACAGAGCAGATGGTTGGCAGGCTGAGAATCACAGTCCATTCACACAGCCCCAACATGAATGAAGAGAAAACCTGCTGCTCAAACACAAGCACAGGCTTTTTGAGTAGAGCCTCTTCTGTCGGTGGCTGAAGTCAGCACTGATCTATGGCACACGGACCATTTCCAAGCTGACCAATGTCACCAGGAGCAGCAGCGAACGAGGAGAAACAGACTGTGTTTGCATCTCCATTTTGTTCTCCATTCAAACTTTTTTACTTTTATTCTTATTCCAATCTTTGTTTTCACTGCTGCAGTGGTGATGATCCTGCTTTCCTTTAAACAGTCATCTTAATAGTCTAACATTGTTTGTCAGATGGTAATGATGATGATCACTGTATCATATATATGGATGCAGCGACTGGATATATTGTCGCGAATGAGATCCTTTCGCCATATTTTGATATTTTTTTAAAAAATACATCGCTCTAGACAGATTTATTGTTAAACTGACTAACCAGAGATAGACATGACGGCTGATATTGTGCCACTTGTGGCCATGAGGAAAATAATTGGTCTTGTAACCAGAGGGTTGCAAGTTAAATTCTGGGACAGATCAACGACTGGGTGCCTTTGTGCAAGGCATCCCCATTCCCCCATTGCACCCCAGGTGCAGATAAGTGCTGCCCACTGGTCCTGCATCCAGAGGTCAAATTCACTATGAAATAGGTGTGTGTGCAAAAATATATATATTTTTTTCTTCTTTAAATAATTTGAACCTGAACAGAAGTTAACTGCCTGTAGAGTTTTTCAACATGATACTGTAACGATGGACAGAACTGAAAGGAATTCAGCTCTTCTGAACCGAGTAGAACTACATTACCAGAATTCGCTTAGAAAAGGATCAAATCTTGAGGTTTATCACAGTATCAATCAGGTCTGAAAACTGTTCATCAAACCAGTTCTGAGGCAAAGTTAGTTTTATTGCAGTGCATGTACAAACAAACATCAAGAAAAAAAACACAAGAGAATACAACAAGATTCTGCTTTGATATAAAAATACAACTTATTTTATATGGAAGGTTTGACACTGAAGAGCAGTCAATCACAGGGTCAGAGGTCACCTGATCAAAGTGCAAGCTTTTTCCATTCAAGCTCATCAGATATCTACTGTATGTCTGCAGTATCTCTTCCAGGCAAAAGTCTGTAGCCCACTGATGGAACAGTCCCCGTATAGGTCAGGAGTCAGGCTGCGGGGGTCAGGTGTCAGGGTCCATCAGGAATCGCACACTTCTTGTTTCTGACCTGGACCACTTCCTTTCTCTCCTTCAGGAAGTTTCCAAAGGCGTCGCTCTCTTTGCTCTCCTCCGTGGCTAGGGAAAAGAAGAGAACTTTTTTTAAAATCAAAAACATGATTATTCTCTAAGGCTTAATGTTTCAGATAAGATTTGGTCTTGTTATAATGGCATACGCTGCCCTCTGCAGGCAGAGAGCAATGCTGTAACACCAGCAGTAGCCAAGCTGAAAAAAGGAGGTTTAAAGCTTTCAGGCTGAAAAAGTGTAGAATGGATTGTATTTATTTATTTGCATTTCATGTATACATGCAAATATTTGAGATTTTGTTCCTCACCTTTGTGGTCAATGTCATCTGTGTCACTGTCCTCCTCTTCCTCCTCAACATCATCTCGAGTGCCGCGTGTCATGATGAGGTCACTGGGTCCGGCGATGTCGGCGTCCTCTGTGGACAGCAAACCAATGCCTCAATTAGAGCATTAAGTTAAAGAGTGGCAAACTTTAAACAGTGAGAGGTGGTAGTTGTAATTAAGCATGTAAAAATAATAATTAAATCACTGATCTTGAAAGTAATAAATAATCAAAAGTTAAAAGTTGTGTCCAAAATCAAACACTCTTAATAACAGTGAACAAAAAACACACTATAACTACAATTTCATAATCCTCTGTCAGAATATGCCACCTCCTGGAGAAACTTTCACATCACAGTCATACATTTTTACATTAGTATTTTACTTTATTGATGATTAGTGACCATGTACACAACAGGCCAGTACACAACCTTTCTTGATGCATTGTGGGATATGATATTGAATACTATCAACACAATATCGGTTTCTATACAGGTGATAATTAATACAGGTTTCTGTTTAGTTCTTTTTATTATAGTTGGAGTTGACAACCTAAATAATTGTGAGATGCTGCCAAAATCATAGTAACTGAAAGATGGGAAGATCATAGCTAATAGCTAATCAGTTAGATTCATCAAAAAAGTCATTACATTGGTAGAATAATGTTAAAAATAATCATTAAAAAAATAAGAGTTTTGGACAGGCCTGCAGAATTCACAGCTGATATTAATTATAAAGCATACACGGGTAATGAATTTTCAATTTCTGCCAGACTGAAATGCAGCCGAAGTGGTAGCTAAAAGGAAATAGGTAAGGTTTTCTTTTATCATTTAAGTATTTGTAAGTGTCAGCCCCTACCTGTAGCAGGCGAGTTTGTGATGTTGACAGCTCCCAGGTCCTTCCTAAGACGCTCCAGCTGCTGCTGCTGCTTCTTACTCTGAGCCTCGGCCTGAAGAACAGGAAGTTAAGTAAGTAAAATATGGAGGTAAGTCCAGAAAAAAACGACAGAAAACACAAACAAAACCACTCACCAGCTGGTTGCGGAGTCTTTCATATTCAGGTCGATATTCTCTAAAGGGGGAGGATGAAGATGTCACACAAAGGCTAAATAATAAAGTCTGTAATAATAAACACCAGTACCACCCACTCACCTCTCATACTCTTTGGCTGCATCCTCCACTTGTTCGAACAGCTTGTCCAATCCACTTCCTGTTACTGCGGACACGCCCACCACCTGCAAATGCAGCAGCAACAGTGTAACTACAGATTGGTCTGTTAAGGCTCAGTTATGCTGCTTTCGTCTATAAAAAGATGTCATTATAAACAAGGTAACCATTGCTGACCATATATTTCCATTCATTCTTATATAGGAATAGTTTTAAACAATACATTCACTTAAGGTCAGTCAAGAATTTCTGACAGAGTGGAGGGTGATAATACACCTCTTGAAACCACTTGGTTTAGTTGTGTCCATGTTTCACACACATGTTAACAGACTGAGACGTGATTATTGTACAAATAGAAGATATGCAAGGGCATTATGGAAAATCATTAGTTCACTAGTTTTTGTTGTTGTTTATGAATTTAATATGAGTTAATATGTGTTAATACCAGATTTACATGGCTGATTAGTGAATCTGTGCTGGTCTTCTTACCCTCAGGTTGGCATAGAACTCATCCAGCACCAGACTCATGGACCGTGTAAGGTTGCTCACGTATGAGGTTTCCTGATTAAGAGCATCCTGGAACACTTCAAAGTCCTGCATCCACTCCACTGCAAAGCTGTGGTCAATGATGTCCGTCTGTCCATATGACGATGAGTCAACATGAGATGTGAAACAATTCACCAAGAGGGTCTGTCGTTAAAGTTCAACAGCAGACAGGAAGTGCTCTCACCTTGTTCATGGCAACGATGAACGGCAGCTTGGTCTTGTAAAGGATACTAAGGGGAAAAAAACATGAGGCACAGAGTGACAAAATCAACAAGATGGTGAACTATTGGTGTTTTTATTACCACTGTCAAACACACATTGAAGACTGTGAAAATCAGTGATCACTGTTTTGAAGAAAGTGTGGAATGACAGAATGATCAACTGGCAGAAAAGATCTTGGTCCTATTTATAGGTAGAGGTCATGAGTTTACCTGAACATTAGTTCCCTAAACTCACCCACATTATATACATTCAATCAGGTCCTGTTGTGTTACTTTCTGCCACTACCATTTGGCTCGTACTTCTCAGTTTAAATGGAGGCTTGACCAAATATGGAGAGCAAGTGTGCTGTCACGTCAGCACTGTATATTTACATATTTTTATTGTGATATTTGTTTCCTGATGTGTTGTAAAGATAAATGTTGCATATTTGACCTTGAAACATAGCACATAAATGTTGTCTGCAGTCTGGTACCTGCAGGCGTAGAGCATGTTGGACATGAATGTGACGGGGCTGACACTACGGGACGTGTCCATCACATAGATCACAACACAGGGAAAGGAAGACGCCTGAAACACATAGAGCGAGAGAGAGAGAGAGAGAGAGAGAGAGAGAGAATAAACTGACTGTAATGACTGGTAAAGAAAAATAAGCGAGTCCTAGCATTCATACACACCAGAGCCTCTGTGATGATGGTTCCAGATGCAGACCAGGTGAAGACTTCAATCTGACCCGGGGTGTCAATCAACACGTACCTGCAGAGGTTAAAGGTCATCAGACACAACAGTATACAGGGATACACACTTTATGGGATGTTCCTAACAAGGGGTGGGGCACATTTATCAGTATTATACCACCTTCCTGACTCATGAGATACTGTTATTAATACCCCGGAATCAAATATCTGTATTTTGAATTTATATTTTTTTTTTTTCAAAAAATTGGTACTCTAAACATATTTCTACTAATCAGTCCTGTTATGGTCACATGAATAACCATCCTTTCCTCCATGTTCAATTATTCACTTAGATGATGCCTCTTATCTTCATTACTATCATTTATTTGTTCTTTAACATGACGTTGAAACACAGAAAAAGCAGTTTAAACCTAATGCAAATTCCGACATCCCAGTTTGAAACTGCAAAGCCTAAGTGCACCTCGCAGCCAGTTTGTTTGTTGAGTGAAGCTAAGACTTATCAGCGGCTGCTCCTGAAAATGTCTGTGTAATGACCACTGATCGACAGGAAGCTGTCATATGATGAGAATGAACCTGTCCACACAGTTGGGCATTGACAGTGCTGATGGCTAGTTGAACAGAGGCTGACACTGACCTGTGATTGTGCTGCTTTTTCTCAATGAACTGCATCACCTGAAGGACATAAAAAGAAATAATCTCACAAATAAAATCGCATATTTAATATTAGCTTACTGATGTGGGCACATTTTGGATTTTACAACTTTGAGGAATGTAGGAGCTCAATAAATCTCATTACATGTTACTTTTTCACACTCACTCACTCATTCTCATGGTTGACATTAAGTAAATAATAAACCAATGTAATTTGATTTCAGTGCAATAATCGTTTGTGCACTGAAATCAAATTTGACATTTTACGAGTAGTGCACCACTTTAATACAGCTGCAGGGAGGAGAAGTGGACAGGAACTTTTGTCTTAAGTCCCATTGAGACTGGATATCTATCTGTGGGGGAGGAATGTTGATTTCAATATGTTCACCTGGTCAAAGCGTGTAGCAAAAAGATTGAGCGATGTCACAATGCCTCCGTTTGGTCCAAGGCCATACTGTTTCATCACCTCCTTGTAGTTGACTGTGTCTCTGATGTCTGGAGGAAAAATGACACATGGGCTGAAGGTTACAGAAACTAGGTTGGACAGAAAATGTGACCAACTCTGAGCTGATCGGTACTACTCTTACTGTTAGCCACTATTCGCTTTGTTCTGTATATGTTCACTGTTGCCAGGACAGAGACTATTCCTCACCAATGTTTGCAGGGAAGGGAACTTCGTGGACAGCAGGGTCTAGGTTGATGACGTACGGAGGAGCTTTCAGAGAGTGAAGGTGAGCCGTCAGCCTCTGGAGCAAAGAATACAACTGAGATCATGAGTCTGTCATGTCAGGCCTACTCCACAAACCTTGTGATTTAAACAGCTATTTTCATCACTAGCATGCAGAAACAATTGTGCATATCAGATTGACTCTCACCGTTTTAACAAGAAAATAACAGGGTCCATTTTCCCCATATGCTTCCTCTTAAGTGTTGATGTTATTGATGTTATTATTCTGCCACTTCTTGAACAGAAACCATATTTGTACTAAGGAGCATATGTACTGTATGTATACAGCAGCACAGGGACAAGTGGGAGCAAGCAGCATTTATTTTGTCAACCTCATGAATTACCTGTTTTATTTATTTACGTTTTGCGTATTAGAGTTCACTTCTGATATGTTTTGTGGTGCTTCTTTGAGTTACCAATCATACTAACCCCTTCATACTGTAACTTCTAGTCGGGGGGGTTAACTGCAGTGACGGGTATGAATAAATTCGTCATATCTGTTATATCCACTGTCGCCTAAGAGGAACAATTTTACAAAAGTTAAAAATCATCCATCTTTCTTTCCGTATCATCTGTTGCCTATCGCACGCAGCCCAATGCATGCGGATAGCCGCCGTTAGCCACACAAGCTAACTGACCTGAACGAAGGTGGTTTTTCCGGACCCCGCCATCCCCAATACGATCAGGCACACGGGTTTGTCACCGGCGGCTGCTCCCGGTGGCACATCATCCCCTCCCGCTGCGGCACCCTCTTGGTTCTCCATAAATGGCTCCTCGGGACCGGGGGCTGCGGAGCAGAGGTCCGCCATGTTGCTAGAAAGATGTTGTGGCAACCGGTTGCCGTACATACAACTGGTACTGTCGTAAAGCGTGACGCTCGGGGGAGTAGGCGGAGGAAGTAACCGATCACGCACTACCACTAATATACCACTAGAGGGTAGTAATGGGCTTTAAAAAGCTTACAGTGAGATAGATAGATAGATAGATAGATAGATAGATAGATAGATAGATAGATAGATAGATAGATAGATAGATAGATAGATAGATCGATCAAAGGTGCATGCGACCAAGAACCTCACACACTGCTCCTTCAAAACAGACCATCTCTGATCTGAGAGCAATTAGAATAAGTGCAGTCAAAAACATTTGGGCAGTTTCATTACACATTAAAAATGAGACTGGTGTGCTGGCTTTAGAAAATTGGCAACCACTTCAGGTCTTAAAAATCATCATCATCATATCCTGCTCTGGAGTGATGAAATTTGGAGCAACATCCTTCCTTTAAAATGTTCCAGCATATCAAAGTGAAGTGTGATGTGATGGTGTTTAACAAAGCTTGTATCACTTTTTTTCAATTTAAGGAGGTGAGGGTTCTGATAACCACTTCTTGGTTTTGAATGTAGTTTTGCACAAAAAGACTAAGAAAACATTCTTTAAAAACACATTGCGGGCCAAAACACACAAGGATGATGTGATGATTGATCCGGACCTGATCTTTATCTGTGGTTTGTTGATGTCACTAACAACTTTATTTTTGTGGAAAGTGGAAAAAGAACATACACCCACATGTGCAACCATGCACTAATTTGACAACATGTATTTCACAGTACTGTCTAATAAAACAACACTGTGCTATAATAATTGCCCAAGTACCAATAAATCATATCTGCTTTATGGCCTGTTTTGGGATGCACAATATTAGACCTTTTGCCCATATCTGATATATTGGGTTGCTTAGGCCAATAACTGATACTAATACTAATATACATATGTTGTCCCCGTGTCCAATTGCAGGGGGCATTTAGTCTTTTCTGTAGTGAAATTAGGATCATTTTTTCCATACTCATGCCACAGCAGATGTCGGAGCAGGCATGGATGTCAAGGAGGTCGATGCCTATTCAACCTATTGCAGCAGATCTAGGAATATTTGCTATTATCCCTTAATATATTTTAAATTCAATATTTGCCAGTACTGATATTGTGCCAATAATATTGTGCACCCCTAGACCATTGGACTCAAAAGCCTCTTCTATATTCTTTTAAACATACAGGGTGGCAGGAATGGACATGAAAGTTTCCCTTGCCACTTCTCTTTCATGACACGCGCCAGTAGAATCTTACTGTGTCACAAACACCATCATACTTTGTCCTACAACGCGAGTGTGAATGTCACGTCTTAAAATAATATTTCATCTTCACCTGTTGGATCAAAGCATATTCCACCCTCTCTTGATACTTTTGATGGATGCACTTATCACCACTGCACGTGTCCCTGTTGTCCTCTCAGTAGATTCAAAATCTCACCCTCAACTAAATCACCTTCACCAAATCCATCCATTATCCAAAGGAAGTAGAAGTAGCACAGATAAGCAATTAAACAACCTTATTTAGTTCCAATCGGGGGGTGATGCCATGTAAACTGGTAACTGAAAATGTCTACGAATATCAGATGCAGGGTCATACTTATAAGCCCTGTCCCATTTAAGGTACTGCATCCTGTGGAGTGTGGATTTGTTGGCCGGATGTCGTCAAAATGCATGACAGCGCAGCGACATAGGCTGTCCCATTTCGACCGGTCTATGTCGACTCCTTCGAATGCGGTCGACATTAGCTTGGCTGGGAAGGATAGTTCTGGTGGATCCTTCGCGGCCGACCATATCCCAGAATTCTTTGCCTGCCGGTGGAAAATCTTTTCTAATACAAGCAGGAGGCACGGCGGAGGAAAGCGTCTCACTGCAGAGTGAATTCTTTTTTAAATGTAAGTATAATGTTTTAAATAAAAGTAACAAAAATATAAACGTTTTATTTATATTAAAATTCGTACCACTATTGATGTAATTAATAAGTACACGTCAGGATGACTGACCGCTGCATTTGCTGTTGGTCTGCCAGCACCGGTAAACAGTCACTTAACTTTTAAACTGTCGCGCACTTCGGAGGACTTAGTCCCTTAAATGAGACACAGCTATAGTCAGACTTATAGACTCGCATATAAACCAGTGGAGTCGCTCCCTGTTGGCCATTTAGGAGAATACAGGTTTCAGACACTTTGACATTTGCTTTAATCACCTAAATCTCTTTTTATATTCATTCAATCTGTGATTGCAGCTCTTCTTGACCCAGAGCCAAGAAACTGAAAATCAGGTTGGAAATGTTTTATTTCTACCAATTTTCCTGTGCATTTGATTCACCATGTCAACATCAGGTATAATATTTTAAAGTGAAAGACTTTGAAGAGATGTAGTATAGGTTTATTTCTGATGTTTGGATGATAAACTTGACAAATGTCTCTCTGGAATGACGAGACTTGGTGCGTCTTTTTTGTCAGCAAGTCAAAGCTGTGTTAGTTTCAGTACTTTTATTTGAAGCCTCTGCTCTCCACAGCGCCGCCCTCCCTCTGTCTCAGCCCGGCGTCGTCTCCTCCGAATGCCGCTCTCAGCAGCCTCCACAGCCGCCGGTCGGACACGCGTTCTCCCGCTGCTCCAACTCGCTGCTCCACCGGCCCCCGACTCGGTTGGTCGATACCGTTTTTGTTCCTTAAACAACCACAGAGCCCTGAGCAGTATTTGCAGATTTTGGAGTTTCTTTTACTTCCCTCGGTGCGTGAATGGAGTCGTCCCCGCAGGTTTCATTTAGAGACCCGGGCATGAGCGGCTCTGAGCTCGCGACGCCGCGGGACGGAGAGCACCTGACTGCGGCCAGGACGCACAGCGGCTCCGGTAAAGGTAAGGAGGGTGAGCTGTGGTCTAAGCGCTGTGACAGTTCCCGCATGTGGAGCACTTGGATGTGTTGATGTTTTGATGTTTTGAAGACACACCTTCACGCGGGACTTGGAGGTTGTGGTTGGTGACAGCTGCTTCTGTGGAGTGGCTCTGGAGAGGCTGTGTTGTTAGGGTTACTTTCATGCTTTAGGTTCAGCTTCTGCTCCACAAAGAAGAATGTGTTTTAACATTAATTTACCCAAGTGAACTACATCCATCACCCATGACCTGAACTCATGATTACCCGGTGACATCAAGGAAAAACTGAGCCCATCAAACCAAATTGAATCAATTAGACTCCACATCACTACTACTACATTCTCCTTTGAAAATGCCATTGTTCTGCATACAGATGAGCGTTTCAGCTCCGTATTTGAAATCTTCATCCACTGAAATACACATGAAAACCTTTCATGGGCGAGGGTTACTGGGCATGAGCACGCTGGCGTCAAGGTGAACATTGAGAGCTTAACTGTCAACAAGGTGAAACTCAAAGTAAATTAAGTTTTTTGGTTCTTGACTGATAGGAGTTAATTGATTTACTATTATATTGTTAAACAACTGATCAAATTTATAAGTTACTAATTATATTGTTCTTTATATGACAGACTTTAAAGTTGGAAGTTCTTGGTGGAACCTTTGGCTGTCTACATTGATAGACCATTTAAAACAGAATTCTGCAAATCCTATTGGTTGAATGAAATTATTTTTCGACTGATCTGCTGTTTGAGAACTCAGTGTGAATACTGAGCATTGGTTGGGGTGGTTGTTTTGTTGGTTAGTTAGTTGTTTGTTTTGTCTGTGTTTTTGTCTAAGGTTTGGTGTGTTGTTTGGTTTGAATGTTACGTGGTGGATTGATGTGCTCTTTGGTTAATTGTTAGTAACTTTAGGGTTGTTTGGTTGGTGCAGATAAATGTTGTGGCTCAGTCTTAATGATCCACATCACACTCCAACATCAAATATATTGCATCAAAAATGGCATCTTGTCGGTCGGAGTTGTTTCAGTAGCATTAGATTTCACTGGAATAAAGTTCTGATATTTTACCAGCAGTTGGCGCTCAGGTGTTACGTGTTCCGTCAGGCCTGGCAGCACATTTTTCCTGCAGCTTATAATTGGTATGCAGTGGAGAAAAGGTGAGTGAAAGAGAGACGGGAAGAGTTTCATTAAGTTCCTCAGAGCAGTCGATTACATAACAGTTGTTGAAGGAGTAAAATCACAATGAGTTGTCAACTGAAATTGATGAGCACATTATGTGGTTGTGAGAAATTCAATCAGAGCTGCAACTACATATGCTATATATTTACTGCATGCACTGTGCGTATACACTGGATGTATTTATAGTCAAAACAATAAGAAAAAATGTTATCATGACAGAAAATAACCTTAGATGTGGCTCAGCACAGAGCACACGGCACAGACTCAAATGTACCTATTTGGTTTCACAGTACGGAGTGAAGTGTTTTGTGGCTAATGAAGTGATATTGTCCTTGTGTCTTTGCTCATGTTGTCTGACCTGCTGCAGCGAAAATGGGTTTTTATTACAGTTTGTTATTACAGTCTGACCTGCTGCAGCGAAAATGGGTTTTTATTACAGTTTGTTATTACAGTTGACTGACAGCAGAGTTAGTTGACCTCCCTCCACAGCAACGTGAAAGGCCAAACTTTAAAGCTGGTAGGAGGAATCGGAAATGAAAGGTTTTTGGATTGTATTTCTGTCCATCACATTTGTGTGAACATCTCTAGAATGCCTTGAGGCAGAAATTTAAAAACTCAGTTCAAATTTGCAACACATTTTCAGCTCCCGAGAGAGAGGGACACTGCAGTTTCACGCCATCCAAGTCGAGATCAGTTGAGAGTGGGAAGTTCCTGACAGATGCTTTCAGGTGGTGTGGGAATTATCAAGAAAGGTTCCACCTTCTGCTGGCACCTATAAGAAAGGGGAAACATTAGTTACAGTACGTTACTGATTCTTTTTAAGAATTTTTGGACTTCCATGCTCTCTATTACAACAGATTTAATAATGTTCACAAACTGCTGTGCATCTATGCTCTCGACTGTGTCAGTGCACCTGTGCTCCAAGTCGGCAGGCCTGCGCGCTATTTCTGACACTCAAATGCAGCAGATGCGTGTTATGTAAGAGGTGACGGGTTAGCTGCCGCTTTGTGACACTGACTGTTGTAACAGCAGATTTAGACAGTATCTACAGTTCTGACCAGAAACATCGACTACAAACATTTGGTCTCATCTCTTCATGTCATTGTGTCCTCATCTCTCATTTGGTCTCATCTCTTCATGTCTTTGTGTCCTCATCTCTCATTTGGTCTCCTCTCTTCATGTCTTTGTGTCCTCATCTCTCATTTGGTCTCATCTCTTCATGTCTCTGTGTCCTCATCTCTCATTTGGTCTCATCTCTTCATTTCTTTGTGTCCTCATCTCTCATTTGGTCTCATCTCTTCATGTCTTTGTGTCCTCATCTCTCATTTGGTCTTCTGTCTTCATGTCTTTGTGTCCTCATCTCTCATTTGGTCTTCTCTCTTCATGTCTCTGTGTCCTCGTCTCTCATTTGGTCTCATCTCTTCATGTCTTTGTGTCCTCGTCTCTCATTTGGTCTTATCTCTTCATGTCTCTGTGTCCTCATCTCTCATTTGGTCTCATCTCTTCATGTCTTTGTGTCCTCATCTCTCATTTGGTCTCATCTCTTCATGTCTTTGTGTCCTCATCTCTCATTTGTTCTTCTCTCTTCATATCTTTGTATCTCCTCTCTTCTTGTCTTCCCTCTGTATCGTCTTTTCTTTTTGTCTCCTCTCATCTTTTGGTCTTGTCTCAGGTAACACTGCAGTCTCTCGGCGTGTCGGTCACACAACATTTATTATGTATTTGTAATTCTTTTGTGTGTGTGTGTTTTTTTTGTCAGCATGCGACAGGCGTGCTGAAGCCTGATTCCCAGAAAAAGCACGACTGAATTAAAGGACTAATCGGTGATTATTCTAATAGATGCTCCTGCCTTGATCACACTTTAGTATCGTTTCCTTCCAGTCTCCATTTTAATGAGCTGTACTAATGACTCCTGGTCATATTTTTTGAATAATCAGATTTTAAATATAATCATACGTAATGTTACTGGTTCAAAGTTGTGACAGATTGATAGATATATCATGTTTTGCTTCTTACTTGTTGAAAACAAACATCTTCCTCCTTCTTTGTGTGAATTGTGGGTCTCTGGTGTTAATTACCCAAAGTGCATTTCACTCTGGTTTAAAGGCCAGCTGATAGTTAGCTTGTTGACGACTCTGTTGTGAGACAGTAGTAGTTGTGAGACCTGTTTGGCCAAATGTGCCTTTTTGCCCCCTAATAAAGCCAGAAGAGAGGTCACTATTAATCTTCATGGGAACTGGATCCAGCAGAATCAGATGTTCAGATGCGGCGGAAGAAAATAGATTCTACAGAAACCAGACCTCAGAGGGGTAAAATAATAGATCTCACCCTAATGTTTTAAAGCTTTGGTAGCTGCCATGGTAATTTACATTTTCTTTTCTTTTTTTTAATTATCTTATACTTGCATTACTGTCACCTGTGTGACACAAGTTCCATCTCATCTATTACTACGGACGAGATCACTCTAATGACGAAATGATGAGGACGATCCGTCTGAGTGACGGGCTGCTGACAGCTGATTGGATCTTCACACAGACTTCAAACTTTGCTGTTCACACTTTACATCATCCGACTTTTTCATCAGATACAATATTAACTGACTCATTGCATAAACTTTAAATTAAATGTATGGTTTCTCCTTCACGGTTAATAGTGTCACAGTCATTCTGAGCCTGTAAAAGATTTCTTGAACAAAAATTTTTACAGGATTGGTCAAGGCTTGCAGCAAAAAGACCTGGGTTCCCTACACGGTCTGAATGAGGGCCTTCCTGCATGGCTCAGTTTGGCATGTTCTCCCCTGTGTGAGCTGGGACTTTGACCTTCATGTGGAGGATAAAGCAGTAGACTGAATGAATGAATTTATGTTCAAGGTAGCATAATTATTTCTTATAATAAGAGCAGGGTTTAGGTTTCTTCAATGCAAAGCTGGCCCGAGCTAAGGAAACAAACAACCGTGATGTTTGAGCAAAGTGGGATGGCTGCGTTGCTGATCTGCTGCATCTCACACACCTGTGTTGATCACACACGGAGCAAATCGGCCTCACACTCTTGGATGTGCGTGTGTGCGTGCATCAGTCAGTCATGATCTTCCTCCACGCTGCAGCTTGTCACACACTGCCTTTGATATCAGGACTTTTTTTCCCCTGGCTTTGATGGAGGTGCACGGGATGTTGGGGTTGATTTGCATCCAAAGATATTCTCGTCTGCTCTTTGTTCCTCCTTCTGCTGTGTAAAGGCTAATTGTCTTCATCAGTCAGAAATGTTGGTCTTCTTGTTTCACTGCAGACACGGTGTGACGGCGCGTGGCAAGTGTAAAAAGAAAATGTTTTGGATTAACCCTGTAGATGCTCGTAGTGTTATGTCCAATCACAACTGAAGGTCCAGTGGTGAGATAATGGTGTGGTAGCGCAGTGGTGTTGATGATGATGATGAGGTATTAAAGCAAGGGAGAAATTCACACTTTTCTCACTAAATTCTGATACAAAACCTGAACAAATGTGTGCGGAATGATGCCTCAAGTCTTTTCTTTGGAAAACTTTTTGAAGAGGTAATCATAGTCAGTATGTCCCATACAGGGGAGAGCTAAAGAAAAATCTGATTTGAGCCACTTGAATGTGTACTCATCCGGATCGCTGGTGGGATCTAATGCAGTCATGACTGCGTGTGTTGGAGCCATTCCAAAAGGAAAACACTCCATGAAAACATAACATTATGTAACATTATGTATTCATCAAATTACTTACAAGTCCAGAAGAATGATTCTCTCTGGAAGTAAAGCCTGAGTGTCACCTTCAGCCGTATGCTTTTAAAATACTTTCTGCTTCCACTAAGTGTCTTGATACTTTCTATCTATTGCTGCGTTGAAATGGAACTTGTGTGCTGTAAACAGGACATCCTGTGGTGTTCATATATCTACTGGACGTGTATTTATCTCACGAAGAAGCTAAACATTTAAACGCGTCACATTATCTAGAGGAATCACATGAGTAATCTACCCCACTCTCTATTTATTTACAGACATAATATTTGTTTCTTGACATCTAAGAAGATGAATGCTACATATCCTAAAATCCATTTAATAACAACAATAATAATGTGTTCATGTTAAAATGTTACAGTGTTAAATTCAATTGGAATCTTACATGTTATTAAAATACACATACATTTAAAATAAAAATAAAAAAATAAAATGCATACATTTCATATATCAAAGAGAAGGCAGAATGTTTTTTTATTGGGTGCAGTAGAGAACCACCATCAGATGTTAAGTGTGTGTGTGTCTGTGTGTGTGTGTGTCTCTGAGGACTCTGAAACCAAAGAAAAATGAAAGAAGTTATTCTGCTTCTGATTATTTTTCTCCATGTGAATCCACTGGGGAGTCACACATGATGCAAAGAAGTTTGTTTTTCTCTCTGAGATGAAAACAGTGTTTGTGTGTGTGTAAGAGAGAGAGTGAGACATACACAAAATAGGTCCAGCTCATCTTTGGGTTCATCATCTTCTGAATTAAAAAAAAAAAGAAAAGAATAAAATAAAAAATGAGCATGGAGCTCAAAGAGGCAAACTCTTATCATCTCCGTTTCTGTTTCACGCACACATGTGCCAAACTATTCTTTCTTCCCGTACTACATGAATGATTTCATTTCTGTGTTTAGCAGAAGCGTAGGGAAACAAAAACAGGGATAATGTTTTTTGATATTTAATTTAGAATATCTGCCTAGGAGAAAAAGTTGGATTGTGGTTCCACTAATCTTTTTAGTTAAGGATAAGATTTTTTTCTTTTTTTTTAGTATATACAGACTTATGTGTGCAAGGACATCTTTTTGCTACTTGCCAGGTCTTCTGTCCTGTCACCATCAGGCCTCCATATAACAAGGTATAAATCAAAAACTGGCTGCACTGTAACAGTGAAGAGACAAAGAGTCATAAATGTGGGGCAAAAAAGGGAGCACTGTGCGGTGTTTGATGTCTTTCTTCTACAAGTGTATCAACAGTTGTAGAGATTAGGACAGCAGGGCTGCAGCGCTGGATGTGGCTCGCTGTTCTATACTCTGTTTAGTTTATGCTAAAAATTATAATAATAAATTACCAAACTATTTGACCACTTTATGCACAAATGAATCTAAAATCACAATAGATAGGAGGTCGATTTGATACAAACCAGCATCAATACGATAAGAATCCAACTCACCCTTCAGTGAAGCTGCAGCACGCCTCAAATGACGCCGTGGAAACATTTGTAGTTTTATCCAATCAAGGGAGACATACATAAATGTGTTTCGGAGTTGAGAGGACACCTGCAGGTGGCGCAGTAGTCGCCACAGAGAGCAGCCTCCTGTTAGGTCTCCGAGCTATGAGGGAGAGAGATCCCAAGAAAAGCAACACCAAACTACATAATCTTACTAACCAAGCATGTGGACACACACTTTTGTGTAGAAAAGGGTGGAACTAAGTTACAGAAAATAGGACAAAAGTTCTTTTCCTTCACATAACGCAATTTCATATCTTAATATTTTCATATATTTCAGCAAAAGTTGCAATTTTGATTTGAAGATGTTTTTTTTTCTCTGTTTAGCCCTACTCATCACTGCAGTGAGCCATTCACAGAGAGAACGTACAGAGAAGGTAAAAAAAGGGGGGAACAAAATCTGACATTAATGATTTTAAACAAATCATAACATTTTTTTGCCACCTAAACTGAAATCCCCTTGGTCAGTGTTTTAGATAGGTAGGTAGATATATGTATGTCTGTGTGTCTGTGGGGGTTTTCTCCAGGCTCTCTGGTTTCCTCCCACAGTCTAAACACACGCAGAGGATAATTGAACACAAATAGCCCACGTGGGAGTGAATGATTGTTCGCTGGTACTGCGATTGACTGGCAACCTGGTTAACTCGCTTTTCGCCCTATATCAGCTGGGATTGGCTCTAGCAACCTGTGAGCCTCATGTGGAGGATAAAGCAGTAAACAATGGATGGAAGGATACACAGAAAAGCTGGCAGTAGCGGGCTACATGAGGTTGGTTACAGCGGACCCAAACTTAAAGCCGCATCCTTGGGCATGGGCAGGAAATGCGTAGTCCAGGTACTTTCACTCATTCTGTCCACACTGTTCACTCTGGTCACTAACTGAGTGAAGTTTCCAGAAGAGTCCTGGGTGTCACATCCTTGGCAGCGACTTTATCCAGATGCAACACTCACCTTGATCAGTGTTCCTCTAATAGAGCCTCCATGAAGGAGAATGAAGAGGAGTCACACGTCTCTCCTCACCTGAAAGTGGGACAATGTTTGAGCTGCTGATGATTGATGAGATGGTTCCTCCATCTTTTACAGCGGTGGGTTTTGTTCTGAGCTGGTATTCTTAGACTGACCACACACACACACACACACACACACACACACACACACACACACACACACACACACACACAGCTTTGTCTGTATAACATTTTTTCTGGAGGAGGTTACTGTGTCTTTCTGTTTTAAAATGTAGTGATGTATCAACATTTGATGGCACATTTATCGTCAGTAACTTTGGGCAAAGTGAACCAAAGTTAAAGAGAACTTTCTCTTTTTTCCCTCTTTGTTTCTTTTACTTGGTCGCCCTCAGGGCTCAACAGTTCCTCTGAATATTGACTCATTTTGAGATATTTAGAGAGAAAACCTGACTGTAGACACGATGATTGATGGCAGGGAAAGTGAAGACAGGCTGTGAAGCTTTTTAAAAAGGACAATGGGGAGTTTTGGCCTCAAGTGACAGCCGTTTGCAGGTGAGATATTTTGCATTAATCATGTAATAAATTTCATTTTCAAGTTATAAAGGAATAGTTTAGATTTTTTTTTTGAAGTGTGGCTATATGAGATGCTGACACATAGCCAGCATTGACTGTGCATCAGTGAGCTGCTGTTTGTTTTGTAAGTGTACCAAAAACTAAAAGTTTGGTACAAATGTTGAGATAAACTGAATAAAATGTGGTGGTCAAAGATCAGAGTAACCGTGACTTCACGAAACTTTGTTTTGGCTCGTGGGTTATCTGAAGAACAACTGGAGAAAATCCAGAAAACAGCTAAGATTTGGGAGGTCAGAGTTCATTGTGGGCTCATAAAACATGCTTTTGGTATTTTTCAAATCAGTAAGCATGAAAAAAAAAATAAAATGTAGCCACAGAAAAACCATTTTATTTTTCAAACCTGTATCAGGTCATGTAGCTTTCATGTCAGTGATGGAGTTTCGGTTTCGGCAAGGATGGATTACTGAATGGGCTTACCAGGTCCAGGGACCCTGAATGTCTGTACTGGGCATTCATTGTGCACGTTGCAGGAGAGCTTATGATGACGGACGAAACAGAGCAATGTGGGGGCAGCGTAGAGTCAATAGTCCAATCAGTCAGGAAGACGGCGAAGAAGACTCCATATGGGCATTTAAAAATGGTGGAAAGATTTAAAGAGCATCTCAGTGATATAGTGCAGAATTACATCCATCTATATGATCTTGCAGCATCCAGACTGTGACCAAACGGACGCATTTTGTGACCAAAATTTGAGATTTAAGATTTGAGACATTTGAGATTTGAGACATCTGTAATTTGTTAAAATATAATTAACATTGTTATCCATGAATTTTCAAATGTACTTTGAAAATACAAAATATACATAAAGCACATTATTTCTTGATTAAAATGTCAAATTATTGTTCTTTACCTGCATTCCTGAACAAAAAAAAAATCTACTGGTTGAATGTTATGCTTGAATAATTTCTGACTTCAATTTGGTATTTGCCAAATAAATACTAACATTTTTAGTTTATAATTCATCCCAGGTTGTTGGCGATGTGACATTTAAAATAGTCTAAAAGCAAATGCACTCATCGTGGACAAACAAATGGGACCTTAAGTCTGTCCTGAAGTTCTCTTCTTCAGTGTTGGGTGTTCACCGGGATTTCCTTTCCTCTTTATTAAGTAAAATAACTGCACATCATCTCCAGATGCTGACTTCACTTGTTTCCTCCATGAGTTTTTAGAATTAGTCTCAGAGATTTTCGCATGGTCATTTTCAGCTTCGTGCCATGGTCATGTTTGATCTCCAAAGGCCTAAGAAGTAAGGAGCCTTCTCCTAATTTCTCCTGTATAGCGAGTGAGTCGATGTGGAATTTAAGGAAAAAGAAAACTTCCTTTAGAGTTTACAGCAAACAAACAGGATGATATTATCCATGAAAGGTGATGTTTTTACAGACCAAATTCAGAATGACTGCAACTCTGAACACAAAGTTATCAACCTGTCCGTGGTCAAATACCAGAGTGTAATCATTTTTCCTGAAGCAGGAACATTACCACTGAGGTCACACTGTTCCACACACACACACACACACAGAGGGAGAGTCCAGAGAAAGTGTTATCTCTCAGCCACATGTGTGAGTAGGAGGCTTCATTTCATTTAAATTATAGAATCAGTCATTACCGCCCATCATTCACGCCACTCCTTGAAAATGATTCTATATGTTTAGTTTCGGAAACTGTAATGAGACAAAGTTTGATAGAAAAATAAAGTGAACCGGGGACTGGGGCTGGGCTGGACTATATCCATTAGTTCATTTAAAAATGAAATGTTTCGTAAAAGCAGGCTGACATGCTCTTAATATTCCTGCCGCTCCTAGCCAAGCGAGTTTGTAATAATTTCGGAATAATTTTCTGCCCGAAGATTGAGGTCAGTGGCGTTAAATGAAGTCTTCAGCATGAGTTTTACCTGATCGGTAGAGTCTATTTTCCATTCCCTTTTTTGATTTCTTCTTGTTTCCAGCTGTATTCATGCACTGACACAGAAGACACAATAGCTAGTTTTTCCAGTTGATTTCCCTTCCTTTCTAAACTGTTACTAAAATGTCTGTTTAGCAAATCTATTGCTTTCAATGAAGGGATGGGGTTTTGATTTGGTGTGAAGTAGCATCAAATGCAATCACTTAAAAAAAAAAAAATACTTAATTACTCCCCATCGCTGCTTCCTGCTTCCTTGCATCCAAACTCAGGTGCTTCCCCTCTTCATGAACCCCGGCTGGAACCTTTTTCCTCCTCCAAATGTTTTCCCTTTTCCCTAAAATGAACGCTCCCTCTGCTGATCTCTCTCACTGAGATACTTCACGCCAGTTTTACTTCCTCCTCCTGTTCTCCGAAAGAGGAATCCATTATAACAAGGCTGCTAAAACACTGTCAAACACTGTATTACACAGAAACACATGTCCAGCTGGTGTCTGAACAGACCTCACACATTGACATGTTGCATAACCACCTCCTGGGTTACATCACCACTCCTCCAGTTCTTTTTTACTGAATAAATTCTGTATTTTCATTACTGTGTGATTTCCGTGTTCAGTCGACCTCTGCACACAAAAATAATGAATTCAGTTAAAAAAAAAAAAAAAATAGGGATTGGAGCAAACCAAAATAATGTGAACAACCTAAGAGTAAAACAGCCTGAAATGTTAATAAAGTTACAAGTATAATAAGTAAATAGAAGTGAAATTAAAGCCAAAAAATTAGCTCTTGAATCTGCTTTAAAAATGTAAGGGCTCTTTTTTGCTGTGTGGTCTAAAGGCTGGTCCATAGAATTGTGGTCCTTTGTTTTCACCATCAACTTGACAATATAGCAACGAAGCAAATCTTTAATTTACAAATCTTTAATTTTATGAGAATTTAAAAGACTTGTTTAGCATCATTATAAAACCCCTCGCAATCAAATAAGACACAGTTAAAGGAAACACTGCCCAGATAGTTGCTTTGTTTTCAGGTCAAAGGTCATGTCACTTAATTTATTAATTTCAATTCTTAAAAATCTGACCACCAACCAATGTAAGGTTTATGCCTCAGCTGCCCTAAATTAACAGCGTTTTTATGTTTCTGTAATGGTTACACCAGTTTGTTCTTGTTTCAGCTCTTGATGCTAAAATATAATTATTACTGTTATCCATGAATTTTCAAATTAACTGTTTTACAGAAAGACTGAAAAAATAGTAAAGCACATTGTTATTTCTTGATTAAGATGTCAAATTATAGTTATTTACTTGTACACCTGAACAAATGAATTTGTTTTAGTGGTTGAATGTTATGGCCTTCTGTAAGGAGTTTGCATGTTCTCCCCGTGGTGCGTGGGTTCTCACCGGGTACTCCGGCTTCCTCCCACAGTCCAAAAACATGCAGATTTGGGGATTAGGTTAATTGGACACTCTAAATTGCCCATAGGTATGAATGTGAGAGTGAATGGTTGTCTGTCTCTATGTGGCCCTGTGATGGACTGGCGACACCCAGGGTGTACCCTGCCTCTCGCCCTATGTTAGCTGGAGTTAGGCACCAGTGCCCCCCGCGACCCCTAGTGGATAAAGCGGTAGAAAATGAGTGAGTGAGTGGGTTGAATGTTATGCTTGAACCACCCGCTGTCACATAACACGGGCATGTTCATGTCAAAATCCATGAAGTTTAATTGATAATGTTCCTGGGTTTAATCCCAAAATTACAAATCAATATTCTTGGCTTAATCCTGAAGTGAAAATTTTTTTCTTGGAAAACACTGTTACTGATGCCTCCTTCAAACTAATGGGTGTTTTCTCATTCTGTCTCCAAACATAAAACTTTATGTGATTCTACATTCCTCCTCCTTAATTCTTCTGTGAATGTTGTTGATGTCATCAGGTGACATTTTGGCAACAGAAACAGGAAAATCCTGACAAAGTTCACAGTGATGAGCTGCATTCAGACACAGACAGAGTGATGCTATCATTTAAATGGCCTTGTCTTGATGATGAGGTTGTTTAAGTGAAGACATGTCATCCCAGATCTCGCCTCATAGCAGAAAGGTGGGTGGAGTTGTCACCTCTCACCTGCTCAGTCTGCTGGGAGCAGATGGACGAGGAGACTCTTTTCACCTCTTTGTCCTCTTTTCACACACTGAATACATATCGCTTCTGGCTTCTTGTTGTAGACACATTCAGAATGCGTTTCATTTGTCTAGATGCTGCGGATTATTTGATTTTGTACATCACGTGGTTAGGCGTTAACAAGCTTCAGCCTACTCCCTTTCATTTTACTGTTCCTGGTGTTTATTTATTTATATTACTATTTTTGTTCATATTTTTCCACAAGACCAGGATGGAAATAAGTTAAAAACACACAATATTCATTCTCAATTACTTTTCATAAGGAACATTTTTCTCAGATACGTTTTTATAACCTATATGTGAGGTGAAATTCTCACTAGGAGGTGAAGAGGTTGGTGATGTATCAAAGCATGGCCTACATCAAGCAGCAGGCAGCAGTTCCAGTCCAAACATTGGATTTGTTGCATACATTTGTGGTATTATGAAGACATTTCAGCATGTTTTTAATGGAGGAGATGTTGGCGATATGTGGAAGAACCATGATCTTTTCTTAAACCATAGGAGGTATGTCTGAACCCATCCTGCTCATTCCTTCGTTTCTGCCATAAGCACCCCAACACTATGATGTATGTACAGAACACAAAAAAGAAAAGTACATTTGTTGTAGAAAATGCACTCCTAACTAAATGTAAATGAGAAACAGTCGACTTGTGTGGGAGCCGAAGGCAGGGTTGGTCTTTGGCTGCAGACTCTGATGCGTTTGTTGAGATTTAGCTGCATTTGATTTGTCTCACTAGATTGATCCATTTTCCATCCATTTTTTTTGTATTAGCTGCTATTGAACTGAAATGTTTCAGTCCGTGATTTTTCCTTTCGCTTTACCAAACGCTGCTTTCAGCTCCTGACTGAGCTTTGTTTGTTCTGTTGCTCTGTGATAACAGGCTGATGAAACCTTAATAAAAGAGCAGCGCTGCCACATCTTGTTTCCCTGAGATAAAACTAAGCTGCATCCTCGCGACTTGTGCATGAGGATGAGACATCAACAGGAAAACACCAAAAACACAGTTGGATGGGAAGAAGCAGGAAATGGATCATAAAAGGAGAAAAGTAAACATCTTAACAGTTCACAAGGCTGCTGTTGAACTTTGAACTGAGGTGAGTTTTTGTTAGTTAATTTATGCACTCACCAATTTTGCAGCATCAGGACCAGTCTGGGTAACCAGTCACAGGATAACCAAACTATTTCTTGCCCCAAAAGGATGCAATAGACAGTATTTTTTAAAGGAGACATAGAATGGTCTTTTTTGAACCAAAAGTCTAGATCACTGATGTCTACTTAGATAAACTAAATAATATGTATGGTCAAAAACCTCATAGTCTCTTCAGATTAAGCCAGTTTATTGCTCATCTCAGACACCATCTGAACAGGCACTGTGTCTGAGCTAATTCCTGCCCCCCCAGAACATGGAGTCTCTTGTGATTGGCCAGCTACCGAGCACATTCCCACTCGCTTATGATTGGCCAGCTACAAACGGACTAACTGCTGCGCAGTGCTTCACCCCCCGAACCGCAGGAGTGTCAGTTTGAGTGCCTGCGTGGTTTAACTTATATGTAAAATAAACCATTTAAATATAAGTTGTTCCCTATGCACAGTTTCTCACAGCTCATGCAGAGGTTCGCTTTTAAAACAGCGAGCCGAGACAAACAAAGCACACACAATCTCTGCCTGCCACACAGTACTTAGTTTATGTGCTAACCCGAGACACTCGCAGGCCGACACAAAAACACACACATTTTCACACAAGACGTGCAGCGGTGTCTTAGTAAACAGTATCGTGGAGCTGAGACAAACACTCACTCCCACTCCTCATTTTCTACCGCTACTGAGACAATCAGAAAAGGCGAACACACACACGCTGCCTTTCAAATGAGGTTGCAATTAGCCGTTGTTAGCTATTGCTATTCAAGACAAGAAGCAGTCAAGCCACAAAGACATTATTACTTTATTTGGAAATCCTTACATTACCTCCAGGAAATCCATTACGGATTGTTGGAGCTGCTTCCTGCTGATGAGTCCCGCGTTTGATTTGTTTGATTAATAACTATTTTTAAAAACAATCTTGTTTACTGTCACTACAATCCCCACAGTATTAAAAATCTAATTATCAGTATCTTCAAATTATGATAATCTGGTATTGGAATAGATTAGGTTAATTGGACATTCTAAATTGCCCGTAGGTGTGAATGTGAGAGTGAATGGTTGTCTGTCTCTATGTGGCCCTGTGATGGACTGGCGACCTGTCCATGGTGAACCCTGCCTCTCGCCCTATGTTAGCTGGAGTTAGGCACCAGCGCCCCCCGCGACCCTCAGTGGATAAAGCGGTAGAAAATGAGTGAGAGTGAGTGAGTGGTATTGGAATACAGAGCCTGTGGAATTATAAACAGTAAGGCAGTATGTGTGTGAGTGAGTGAGTGTGTGTACCTGGTATTCATTATATTGTGGGGACCTAAATCTGTTTCCACAGTCACATTACATGGACTTGTCTTCCTTATTGGGACAAAAATCAAGTCCCCATCACGTAAATGACTACATTTTAAGTTGAAGACATGTTTTAAAGTTAGGGTTAGGTTAAGGTTAGGATCAGGGTTAGGTTTAGGACACTAGTAATTATGGTTAAGGTTAGAGTAAGTCTCCAGGAAATTAATGTAAGTCAATTTAATGTCCCCTAAAGTCAGGGAAACCAGTGTGTGTGTGTGTGTTAGTGTATGTTCATGATGAAGAACAAGAAAGAGCAACAGGGCTGTGAAAAGAGACAAAGACAGAACATACTCCTTGTGTGTGTGTGCGCGCGCGTGTGTGTGTGTGTGTGTGTGTGTGTGTGTGTGTGTGTGTGTGTGTGTGTGTGTGTGTACACATGTGTGATGGATGCACTGCAGAGCCTCAGGTAATAATAGCCATGATGGATTCTCACCTGGCCTGGAGTGCCGTGGCTTGGTCGATGAAGATAAAGATGTGTTGGTGCTTCTGCCGCTGCTCTGCACCGGATGCGACCCAAACCCGTGAAGATATTAATGACAACCCCCTCACACCAACCCCCTCACACCACATACCATCACACTATTGGCTAAAAATGACTGTTTTTAGGGCAAAAGCATCAATCTGTGTTCCATCCTGTGTTCACGGTGAATTCAGCAGGGAAACAATGCAGTAGAGTAATTAATGGGGAAAAAAAGACACCAACAGGGTGGAGTGTAACAGGATCATCAATGGAAGGTTTATTCTTAATGTGCAAGTTTTTGATTCCTCCATTGTTCAAATACTAATACAAATGCTTCTTGATCAACATAACTCACTACAGCACCAAAAATGAATTAATCTTCAAAAAACAAACTACTTCCTTTCACTTTTTAAAAAAGTTAACAAAATATTGTAAGATTAAAGTTATTCTGCAGTTGGTCAGTAGTTGTTTATATAGACTGAATGTGGACCAGGGGCAGAGGTGTTTAAAGGAGATTGATAGAGGCAAAAATAATCCAGGGAGTCCTTCATCAAACCAGCCCAACCCTGAAACTGAAAGCAATAGCCAGTAATAGACAGACACTACCTAACTGACTTTTCTGCTTCAAATTGAACCCTTGGCAAAACCAGTTGAAACCTTTTCATTTTCTTCCACAATTACTGTCCCTACTTTTAATATAGTACTTTATAATTAAAACATAGTTGTGTCAACATAGTGAAAAGGTTCAAGCTCCTGACACCAGGGCACCAACATTGTTTTACAGTGGGGAGGAAAGAGGCTTTAATGAGGTCCAAGCCCATTTGTGAAAAGAATGTGACAAACTTATTTTCCTGTGTTTGATCTCATTTTGAGTCATTTGTTGCAGCAGCGGTGAAAACTTTGGATATACAGTGTATTTCCTCTCTATCTGGCAGTGCTGGTACCTGCGGCCCTTTCAGGGCAGCTGGGATATTTTGGAAACTCAGGGACGTCCTCAGGGAGGAGGAGTGGGCCTCTCTACTGTCCTGTTTTAAGCTCCTGTGTCTGGAGACTGTGCTGTGATTTATTCATCCTCTGCCGTTGCTGCTCAGGTGAGAGTCGGCTGCACCGGCAGGATGGATGAATGGCTGTCACTTCTGCTCACTCACACGCAGATTTATTTCAGGGGGCAGTACAGTGTGTTTTGAAATGGGTCACAGTCACTCATTGTATAAAGATGGTGGAAGCTTCCAGCTGTCCGGATGTTGCTCACAGGCACACCGGTAGGAGATGAGTAAAGGTTGAAGAACTGAAAGGAGCTGGAGTGTCACTTTTAAACTGAATTCTCTTGTTTCCTCCTCTAAACAGGCAGCAAACAACACTCTTTATTGTACATAACACACCCCCACATGAAGAAATCTGAGGAAAAAGAAGATGGAATCTAAAAAATAGTAGAGTGAATTCAGCAGGAGTCTTTGCAGAATCCTGCAGTAATGCTGTTCTTCTCTTGTTGGAGCGGCTGAATATTTACAGAGGAAACTAGAGAAAGAAAGTGCAAACACGGCAGTAACATTACTTGCTTTCCTCCATCATTCTTAGACTGGTTTGTAGTTTTCCAGTCTCCATTCTCACCATTATTACTGCTGCATTTCCTGTTTCTCTCTCAGTCTTCGAGATCATTTGTTGCTGTTATAAATTCATGTGAGCATATACATGCAATATTGTTTAAACCACTTGAGGTGCTTTGCATTTTGAGACAATGAGGGTGATGATAACATTTCATGGTTAAGGACATGGTCTGGTTTATGTGCAAAAAGCACCTGGCTAAGGTTTTCTTTTATCTCCTCTCCATATAAAAAACACACCAGGATGTTCCCATGACAGCACTGAAGCATGCAGGGTCACAGCTTAAAAATGCACCATGATGTTTGTCTCAAACTTGTCTTGGACAATACTGAATGCATTAATTTTTCTTCAGCTACATGATGAAGTCATTTGTTTTTAAACTACTTCCAGTCAAATTAAAACATCTTCATGAATTCTCTCTAATTTCTCCACCTCTGTTCTCTATCTTCTTGTTCCTACTCCTCTACCAGATCCTTCCTAACCCGTTCCTGTATTTATCTGTGTTACCGGCAGCAATGGCATGCTTAAAAGATTTAACTTATCATCTATCAGTTTACAGCTCTTAAACTCAGCCTGATGCCATTGAAAATTGAAACGATAGATTCCAGGAAGGCTTCATTCAAAGCGTGCTAAATTCTTTCCCCCGGTTTGTTTCACTCAGTGATTTTAGTGTTTAAAGCCTGAATCGTTTGAAGACTGAAAGATGGAGACAGTTTGAGTAAGCAGGATGCAGTCAAACATAGCTGAAGATCAACTAATCAGTACTTTTTGTGCACATAGTTAATCTAATGACAAAATGTTAAAAACTATTTCCTCAGCAGGGCTTGATCAGTCAAACAGTGACAATAATATATACAGACTTTATTAGCTGATGCAAGTGTGGTTACAGTATGGAGGTGTGTAGTTGTGTGCTGTTGCCAATGCAGAAAGCTACACAATCAAGAAAGATGTCATTTGTTGCAAGCTTGCATGGCAATGGATAAGATGCATGGACATTTTGTAGCACTTCCTTTGACAGCAATGTTACAGCATAGAATTGAGATTGAGGCAGATCAAAAAAAAAAATGTACACAAAGGTTGCATCCAAAGCTCTGTCCTGGGAAAACAAGAATTCAACACTATGCCACAGTCAAAACAGCTTATGGAGGGCCTTAAGTCTATTCTGACTAAATTTGAAGTCAATGTAATGAATATAATCTTGGACAAAATTTCATGCATTTTTCACCCACGAAAAATGTGACAACAAATAATCAGGGCAAAAACAACAGGACATTGGCCCCAGTCTGTATACATGGGCACCAAGAAAACTGAGTAGCAATAAAGTGCCATATTATGTCCAGCAAGATGTTTTTGTGTCCATTACAATGTTTTACTGTGTAAAAATCATGGAGCCTATCAAGAAAATATTGCCCCACTCTATCTAAAAACCCCTGTAACCTGAATCCAGGACCTTTGCATGTAGAGTAGATATGATGACCACTACACTACAAAACCGTTGCTTTGAACATGAATATAGTTCACTTCCCAATCAGACACTGCTTTGTTAATAGTTAAAGGAACATTGAAAAAGGGGTTCTGTTGTCATTTGTTTTTACTTCAATGTTAGCAATGTCCTGACTGTGATGATAAGAATTAAATAAAGGAGATGAACCCAAATAAGCAGAAGTCTACTCGCTGGTAAAAAAGAAAAAAAAGGATTAACAAGGTTTATTTAAAAAGGCAACAAAAATGAACTAAAGGCACAGGAGCAGGCAGTCTGGGCAGGCAGAGTCCACGTAATCCCAGAAACTACAAAAGCAAAACAAGGAATTAACACAAGGGTCAAAAAAGGCAACAAGTGACAAAAAGGTAAGAAGAGCACAACAGCATTGGTTTGAGCGACTGCATGTTACCAGTAACATAATGAGACAAACTGGGAACTGTGGATCAGGAAACCAGGGTTTAAGAAGCTGTTGCCAAATGAGGAGATGAGTTGCAGGTGTGTGATTAGTGGATCCGCCCAGCTGGCCTGTCTGACTCCTGGAAAGAAAAAAAAACAGAAACAACTGGACAGGAAACAAAAACATTAACAAAATAAAAGGCAGGAAACCAGACGCTGACACTGACACACATGCCATTTTAGGAAATGCCTCTGAGACTGCTGAAAATGCCACCCCCAAGCACAGCAGAGTGCATGAATCTCTGCACCAATCCAATACCACATCTTTCACCCAGATAGTGCTGATGCTGCACTGCACGAAATCTGTTACTCATACAGTACAGTAAATCATTAGCCAGTGCCTCTCAAACATTTTAGTGTTGGGGAAGTTTTGTAGGGGAGAAGATTATCCCATGACGCCCTTCATAATCCTAACACCAATTAGGCAAGTGCTTACTGCCATTTGTTCTCCTAGATGTCATAAAAATGCGTCAAAAAATTCTCTCATTGACTCTCATTGCCCGTCAAACTATGTGTGCCAGACCTCACTTTGAGAACTACTGGAATCGACAGTGCAGCAGTGTATGGATTTCTACATTTGAGACAATAGTTAACTTAATTTGTTGAATAGCGACCAAATATACATTAGATTGATCCCAGGAAATTTTGCTTGTGAAAGAAAACATGAATGTATTTACTAATCACTATAGACAGATTCTGCATGTGCCTATACAGAATCTGTAGGCATGGGGAAAGACTTTTGGGTCAGTAGCATTCTGGTTTCAGATTCTCCTTTGACCAATCACATTTGAGCAGGCTTTGATGTTCAGCAGGTGAATGATCTGTGTGGAGAGCAAAAAGAAGCTATGAGCAATTAATGCAGATTAAACAGCTGTTAGGTAAAAATTGTGTTGTACATATATCATCTCTAAACTGCAACTCCTTTCTTGCATTTACTGCTGTTACCTGTTGCTGTTACCTGAATATAAAGAGTGTTTGACAAGAGGAATGTGGAAGTGTTGGGCTGAAGAAACACTGTCTATGCACAAAGCATCCAAAAGGTCTAACAGTTGCTTGAGAGACCTTTCTTTATTTAATTACAGTATGAGTGGATTTCACTTGTTGCATGCCAACTTGGTTCCACTAGGAATTGAACTCAAGACATTCCGCCAAGCTTATCATATCTGTCATGTTGACAATGCAACATTTATAGGTAGTGGGGGTGTCACGATTCTCCAAATCCTTGATTGGATTCAATTTGCGATTTTAAGGTCATAGTTCAATTCGATTGTCGGTCTTTTTTTTTCTCTTTTAGCCCAGATGGGTCGGCCATTTTTAAACTTGTCTAGTTTAGTCTAGGATCATTGATATTATGTCATGATAACTCATCTAATTTTTTAATTCTCATTTATATGTCTACATCAGACCTGGGCATTATATGGCCCGCGGGCCATATGTGGCCCTTCCACCCTCCCTGACTGGCCCGCGTGAGGTTAATTAGAAATAATAAACATAAATAACGTTGCTCTGGAGTGCACCTAGTGTTTCCTGAGTGTCCCATACACTGATCGAGGCGTGGTGACAGAATCAACGCTCATGTATAATATTGTTCCGTTCATTCATCACCCTGCCCCACAGCTCTCTCTCTTTTACAGACACACACAGATCAGCTGATTTGTCTGCTCCTTCTATTCATACAACGTGTGCAGCTTATATCAAATGACCACACTAAGAACAGTATCAACATAATCTCCCTCCCTGTTTATTATCTTATTATCTAAACAGCAAAGCTTTGTCACTCTTGTATGTAAAGTTGCTGGTCAAAGATTCGCACCGCATCCACACCATTAGCATTACTGTGTGAGTGTAAGTGCGCAGATGCGTACTACGTGGGTGGCCACTTTTGGTGGTGTAAGATAATATACTCACTACACGACACCACAGTATAGTATAGTAGTATTCATTATTCAGAAGAGTAGTTTCTTATTTTTACTAGTAATAACTGAATAAAGTCTGCCTTGCCAATTAATTTTGTTTATTGTGTGTTTGTATGCCCCCCAATTCATACCAAAACAATACAATTTACTGCTCTTTAAAAAGACATAAAATGAATACTGAGCAGAATTTAATGTAGCCCATTGGTCTGGCCCTCAACAATATTTAAAGTATCTCCTGTGGCCCCTTGGGGAAAATAATTACCCACCCCGGTCTACATGTTGTCATGAGTAATATAATTTCCATCATTTGTTTGCAATTTAACACAGTAAGGCTTAATTGTCAAATTTAAATAATTTATGAACATTATGAATTTGGCAATAACCAGTCAGTTGTAAACTAAGTGTTAAAAGAAGAGAAGTCATAGTCATGTAGCTCTGTGTTGCTTTGAAGGTCCAGTAATCTGTTAAGGCCACTAAATCTGCACTGACCTCCAATAACATTATCATACATAGAAGGAAACACCTTTGTAGTAAGATGCGTGAGTTGAATTTTGTTGAGTTTTGCTCCAAATGAGGAGCAAAGGTAACACGTAGTCGTGCTACAATGGCTACAACCACAACGCTGTGGTATTTTTTCCCCTCTGGCACATCTGCAGAATGTCACACTGGGGGCGTGGTTAAATCGTCAATTCCACCTTTGTTTTAGAAGGTTGAAATTGTGATGTTTTGATCTATATTCCATTTACAATCGAAATCGTGACGCCCCAATAGGTAGCATGCAAGACCAAAACAACATTATGAGTTGACGAAGAAGCAGAAGACAAATCAGTAACCTGTAAGTTGAGTTATCCCTTTTTTTGTGATAACAGCATCTCCTTGGCTGAGACATAAACTTTGTGTTATGGGTCCATACTAATCCTGGCTTGTTTAACAACACATATTTAACTCTGACTAGTGGGTAAGGGGGCCTTGTACCTTGATGAATTACCCTGTGTGCAGTGTGTATGTTGGAATGTTGGAATTTACTTTTCTCAAACGATTTCAGTGGGTCATTCATATATTAAAGGGGACATTCACTGGAAAATCAAATCACAAAAGTGTCACAATAAACATTTCAGCCACTTTTGAGAAAAAGAGCTTCTCTGTTTACCTGAGCTCAAGCAAGTGGTTTTGAAAAGTTGAGTTTAGTTACATAATTTGCCGCGCAACAAACCCTCCCCCAACCGGTACTCCCAATTATGGGCGTGAACATTCAACCTGAAGAAGAAGAAGCTGAATTGCTTCCACCATTACAACTGTTGTATCTGTTGAGAGCAACATGTCTCAGAAGAAAGGTTCAGTTCATTGTTGCTCTGTTGCTGACAGAGCAACACCAGACACTTCATAGACTCCTTCTAATGAGGAACAAAGAGCAGAGTGGATATCTTTCATTTGTGATAGTAATATCCCTGCTAAGCTTTCTGAAATGCTGTTTGTTTGTATCAGTCAGTTCGAAGTGAATAGCTATACAAACTTTGGGCAATACAAAGTGGGACTCATCAGCAGGAAGCAGCTCCAACAATCTGTAATGGATTTCCTGAAGGCAATGTAAGTATTTCCAAATGAAGTAATAATGTCTTTGTGAGCTTGACTGCTTCTTGTCTTGAATAGCAATAGCTAACAACAGCTAATTGCAGCCTCATTTGAAAGGTAGCATGTGTGTTCGCCTTTTTATCTTTGTCTCAGCAGCGATAGAAAATGAGTGAGTGAGAGTGAATGTTTGTCTCAGCTCCATGTGACGCTGTTTGTCTCGGCTCGCTGTTTTAAAAGCGAACCGCTGCATGAGCTGTGAGAAACCGTGTGCATAGGGAACAAAATGGTTTATTTTACATGTAAATTAGCATTAGCTCAGAAACAGAGCTGTCACGGTTGCGAGAACCGTAAAAAAAACTAGAAAGGACCGAGAGCGGAGACTGAATAAAAGGAGTAACAAAAAAGTCTTTAATGAACACAAAACACGAGTTAACCAGTCCATGAATAAACAAAAAGCGCTGAGTCTGGCCGGCTGGTGAGGCGAAGCTCAGGAGTTGAAGGAAACTGGGGGGAAAAAACGGAAACAAAAAATGACCATTAGGAAAGAAGGTCCAAGAAACAAAAGGAGCAAACACAGAGCAACGAGGCGAGTTAGCAGCTGAGTAGCGACACGTGGTTACCGGACAAAAGGAGAAGACACGCTGACGAGGAGAAACAGGAAACCCAGGCTTAAGTAAGGCTGCAACTGATTGGCGATGAGGAACAGCTGAGCTGATTGAAGTCCCGCCTCACCTGTCAGCCAGACTCCTAAAACAAAGGCAGAGACAAAACTCCAGGGAGAACACAGGAAGGGGTAAGAAAATAAAACAGGAAGTGACATAGGAGCAACTCAAACCAGACATGACAAGAGCGCCCGTTTAGATGCTGTCAGAGATGAGCAATAAACTGGCTTAATCTGAAGAGACTATGAGGTTTTTGACCATAAATATTATTTAATTTATCTAAGTAGACATTGGTAATCTCGATTTTTGGTTCAAAAAGACCATTCTCTGTCACCTTTAAATATGTAGTTTATTACATGGGCAGAGCTGTCTCCTTGTGTCTGTGCAAGCAGCTTTGAACGGGCTCATCCTTTGGGTCCATAAGGGGCCCCTGAGGGCGAGGAGGGGATTGTGTGTGCGTTTGGCACAGAAGACTGAGCAGCATGATTTCTCTCAGCATGAAGTTCAACTCGAACCATCTATTATTTTTAATCATCATGGGAGGAAGTTGTGTTTGTGTTTGTGTGTCTTTACATCTCCATTGTTGTTCAGAAGCTATTCAAAAAGTGAATCACATTGTTCCTTCATCACGAAGACCCACAGAGGCATTTGCATCCTGCTGCCAAATATAAACACTAATATTTTACATCTGGTTTCAAAAAACCCAAGATAGCACAAGATAAAATACTAACCTCAAAATGGGAGTTCACAAACCAGTGGGTGTCATGATGGTGGGTGGATACTTGAGAATGAACAGCTGCTAGCCTGTAACAACATCCACTTCTAAAGTGTAGTTGTCATTTTTTGTTGTTTCCTCTGTAGAAAAAGTTGAGTTTGTGATTTCAGCAGTGGGTCATAATCGACAAGAACCCCTTTATTTACCTTTTTCTCTCTTAGATTCTGTTGTCCATCAGTGATGCCAGCGGCAGAGTTACTCATGTCTTCTTGCCACTTGAAAACATGTCACTGAAAGTTCACTCACGTTTCTTTGCCATTAATCCCTTAATCTCCTCTTATCTACACCATCTTAAATCCTCAGCTTATTAGATGCAGCATTTCTTTTCTTTTTGTTTTGAGCTCCCTGATGAACGGCAGTGAAATGACTTTGGCGGCTGCCGCTAATACACTATAATTGCTACGAGGAGCCACTGACTCTGAACAATTATAAGATGCAGGAGCTGTAATCTCAGCTGAGGCTTGCAGGGAGACAGAGACAGAGTCTCTCTATCTCTTTTGTCGGCTCTCCGAGTTTCATGCCATTCAGAGTCTTGAAACAGACGTTAGAAACTGTGAGGCATCAGTGACGTTTCTGACAAGGAAGTACCTGCTTCGGCCTGTAAGGTGAAACTCTGTCGAGTGTCAGAAAGTGGCATACACCTGTCAAAGTCTCCGTCTCTGTGTTACCAAGGGAAGCATCAATATAACACGCACATTTGTGCCTCTTTCTGTCGTAACCAAGAGGGTGCATTTACTTGGGATCCTCCAATCAGGTTTATTTTCCTGCTGCTACCAATTCTTATGACCAACTTCTGCCAATAATCTGCAGGTAGAGTATATATGTATTTGTTTGTATTAATATAGCAGCAGGGAGTCCATAGCCGTCAGGTTTCATGGGCCATTTCCACTGCTATATTATGCTGCTAGTGGATACGAGTAGCAGCAAAACGTTGGCCAGTGATGGATCTATCAACAGAAAAATTGATCTATCAACAGAAAATGGAAAACAATGTGTTTTTATAGATTTGTTATCACCTGAAAATGAGCAACTGTTCAGTTTTTGTTACCCAAGAATGAACCAGCTCCTTTTTGCACATGCTGTACTGCCATGTTTGTTTGGTTGCAATATGCATTTTCACTTGTAGATGCCTAAATCCTACATACTTCTTTTTATCATAGGGTTATCAAATAGTTGGGAGGAAAATAATTCAAATAAAATTACAGATTTTTTGACTGGGCATTATTCTTTCCATTTTATAATACATTGGCCCTTGTGCAAGAACAATTCATATGACCAGATTTGTTCTGATCCATATTTTCCACATTTCTGAGTCCGCAGAGTCCATTTAATTTAAATGTCATCGTCTACATAGCTCAACAACGCTATGCACGGACTCAGTGTGGTCATTCACGTGCATCCCATTTGTGACTGAGCATCATCAATACATTATCCATGCTAGATTTTGAATGGAATGGGTTCAGGTACACATGTATGTAACCCGAGACCAATGAGGCCTCTGGGTCAGTGTGTCTGTAGCAGAAGAGCATGGATGTGGCAGACTGAAGAAGAGAAGAAGGAACAGTTCACTGAGTACATGAGCAAGTGCTGCTCACAGAGTAGTTTAAACCACTGGATAATCCCAATTTGTTTCTGAACGATGTATTTGTGAGATATAAACCAGCAAAGACAGTGAAGTGGGAGAGCTTTTTCTGATTTGAAGCTCTATATTAACACCGGGTCCAGCTGTATCTGTGACAACAAACATGAGTTGACAAACTCAGTCAGAATAAATTTTCACAATCCTTGTTCTTTGTTCAGAGGAGTTTATCGCAGTAATGGTAGTGTAGTGGTTAGCACTCTTGCCTTTGCAAGAGGTTCCGGGTCCACAACCCCGTTGGAACAAGGGGCCTTCTGCAAGGAGTTTGCATGTTCTCCCTGTGGTGCGTGGGTTCTCACCGGGTTCTCCGGCTTCCTCCCTTCCTTTGGGGATTAGGTTAATTGGACACTCTAAATTGCCCATAGGTGTGAATGTGAGAGTGAATGGTTGTTTGTCTCTATGTGGCCCTGTGATGGACTGGCGACCTGTCCAGGGTGTACCCTGCCTCTCGCCCTATGTCAGCTGGAGTTAGGCACCAGCGCCCCCCGTGACCCCTAGTGGATAAAGCGCTAGAAAATGAGTGAGTGAGTGACTGAGACTGTCATTCTGGATGCTGATTATCTGGGTTTCTCTGGGTTTCTCTCTGTTCTCTTTGTCATTTATGGAGGACCAGTGACTAGTTTGCTAATGACTGTATAAAAGTATTCATAGACACAAATTTAATTTGATTTTAAAACAATTTTTGCTCTGAATTGTGCCCCCACCTCTCTCCCAATTTCTTCTTTCACCCAAACCAGCCGAGGCAGATGCACATCTTTGAATCTAGCTCAGCCAAAGATTTTTCCCTGTTAAAAGATTTTTCTCTACTATGATGCCATTTTGTAAACCGCTGGGTTTTGCTTTCTCTCTGTAATATTTTAAGGGCTCAGTGCTTCTGTGTTAAGTGCTTTAAGATAACATGTGGTATGTAGCGATTTGGGGCTATACGAACAAAATTTGATTGAACTTGATTGGATCCCACTTGTGGCCCTCACCTCTACAGACTGAATGTCACTGACAGCAGAGTGATTTCTCTCCTTATCAGGTCATCATGATGGTTTACCTAATTTTTAGCCTGAAATACTGTGTTGGAGCTGTAGCAGCCTCCACCCCCCCTCCTTCAACCTGAAGTTGAAAAGGGCAGCGCTAATGAGTATTCCAATCTGGCCTAGATTCCGTGATAAAACCCTCTAAGTTCTTGATGATAGCACTTGTTTTAGAACCTTCTTAATACGAATCATGTCAATTGTATGTTTGTGTGCAGGCGGGATTAATTTTCAGAGGCAAAGGTCAGTGCAGATAAACGACGATGCCTGCTGGACCTGAAAACTGCTGAGGAGGGTTTTTGTAGCCACATTAAATAACGTTTTCCAGGCCAGCATTTGATGATCAATGAAAGGCTTTCTCAGTAATGCCTAGATTTGTTAAGTTTATTTGGATTAAGGTTCCGAAACGCTTTTGTGACACATAAGGTGCAGATCCACGTATCCACTTTCTTACTCAGGTACATAAACTTACAATGACCTTTTAATTGATTGATTATCAATGATATAACCTCCCTTTTTTACACATGTGGTTTCACCAGCACTTGAACCCAGGACCTTCTGTGTGTAAAGCAGATGTGACAGTCTTTACTCCATGTGCACATGGATCGATTAACTTGTGGTTCCACTGAGGATTGATCTTAGGACTGTTTACATGTAAAGCATATGTATTGACTATGACTATGAAACCAATGCGGCAATGCGGCACAAAGTGAATTTTTGCATTAGGTTGTATACACAACCTGCAATCATCCACAATCTTCTATTAAAGAGATCACCATTTCTGCCTAAATCTCATTGCTTACTGTTTCCCATGAAACCATTTCATTCACATTATTTAGTCAAAATCAAAATTTTCAACTTAAGTAAGGAAAAGGACATAAATTGTCCACACAGTTTTGTTTAAAGCCACAAAAATTTATCAATATACAATAATGGTAAATGTTTTATTAAATTCCTAAATCTCAGTGGAAACCCAGGTTTTCTAAATTTACTACTACTACTACTACTAATACTGGAATTGACATTTAAAAGTCCAGTGAGTTAAACGTTTGTGAAATTATTTTCATTTGGATGGGGTTAGAGATGAAATAATTATATAAAAGTATTTATGTGTACAATGTTCCCCAACACACTTAGAAGGGATGGAGGAGTGCATCTTCACTTCACTTCTTCATTTTACTAAATTTTAAAAACTGCACACCTAAGTCCATTAATAAATGACAAAAATATATATCTCACAATCCATTAAAATTAAAATTAGGTAACTAAATAACCAAGAAAAGAACATCAAATTGAATGGGAACATAAAATAATGACCGTATTTTATTACCTGTGCTGCAGGTTTTTCAGCAGGTGTGAAGAAGACGCACATGTGAGCTCACAGTTTTCTCTTCTATCTGCTCTGCTGATAGTGGTCATTAAGGCTGGGTGATATAAATACCTGGGTATTTTTAGCTGCACACCAGTTGTCTCTCTGGGCTCGTTTTCTTTTGAGATGTTTGCACTTCTCTAAGGAGACTGACAATATACTGTAAATACACTCTAAAATAAAATGTCTACTGTTCATGATCTGTATTATATGTTTAAAATACAGGTATAATCTTTCGTTTTAGATAATACCTGGTTTATTTCTTTGATTTTTTTTTATGTTAAGTGAAGGATATTTACGTGTGTTAGAACAATGAAATTGCCTATAAATATGGTCAAATTTTGCCATAACACAAGGTAAAAATAGGTAAAATCGGTAAAAATCCAAACTCAAAGACGATATATTGTCTCATTGCCCAGCCCTAGTGGTCATCACTAGTGTGCTTATGGTTTGTCTGTCTTCTCTGGCTGAGGAAAGGTGTTTGGGTTTCAGGTTGTGAGCCCAGGAAGTGAACTTATGTCTAAGAACACTCAATTATTCCAAATGGCTAATTCTAATGATTCATGATAAGTGGTGTTGGTGTTAATGAGGACATTCAATGAAAAATCTAATTTCTGATGTTTTTTTGGTGTGTCCCCATGTCCTTCCCGTATCTAAGCATCATTAAAGTGTCACGATAAACACTTGTGTGGAACCATGTGTGTTTACGTGTCAGCGAGTGTCTTTCGGCTAAGGGGTAGCACGAGCGTTCCTATGCTAACTATTGACTGTGGCAGGCAGAGATCGGTGTGTATTACTTTTGAATAGGGAACACCTTATACTAAAATTGTTTATTTTGCATGATCCATAATGTATTTTGTATTTTCCACACTAGAATAAATTAAACCATGCAGGCACTCAAACAGACGCTCCTGCGGTTCAGGGGCGAAGCACCGCGGAGCAGTCAGTCTGCTGGTAGCTGGCCAATCACAAGAGACTTAGTGTTCTGGAGGGCGGGCATTAGCTCAGAAACAGAGTGCCTGTTCCAGAGGCTGGAATAACTGCAGCGTTAGAGTGCCAGTTTACAGCGATAAACTGGCTTAATCTGAAGAAACTATGAGGTTTTTGACCATAAATATGATTAAATTTACTAAGTAGACATCAGTAGAAAAAGACCATTCTATGTGACCTTTAATATAGGCACTTTTATAGTCTTGACAACCACTTACAGTGCTTCACACTTCAGTTTTGTCATTCAACCATTCACACAGCACATCTACATACAGTATATGTGGTGCTTTTCTGTATTTCACACCATTCACACAGTCGGCTTAGCCCTAAAGACTGTTCTGCACATGTAGTGAAGGAGCCACAGATTGAACCGCCAACCGCCATCCAATCACCTCTGCAACTGGAGGACTTACAATTTCAAGAATTTTGGAAGTCGAATGCCACTGAGAACATACACGTTTAAGGCCAAAACTCAGTTCATTCATACAGCTGTTAGGAGAAGGCTGTTAGTTTTGGCATATAATGATAAAAAACATTCCTGTGTCCAGACGACGTTTCAGATCATCACCAAAATTTAAACACATGTCCCTTGTCCCATTACATACCTTTCCTAAAAGTTTCATCATGTGTAAAAATGTGAGGCCCACTGCCAGTGTGCCCCGAACCTGAAGCCTTGAAACCCCAAAGATCTTGATGACATCATAATTGCTGGCAAGGTCTTGAAATTTTATGAATGAGTCTTTATTTGGCATATTAAATGACCCTGATGACACTGGCTTAAAAGCAGCAGCCCTACTGCTGAGCCCCTTCACCTTATCACTCTTTGTCTGTGTTAAGGCAAGTGTTGTGGGCTAAACTTGGACACATTCAGTAGGTTTGTGGTTGTTTTTGCAAACTCTGGTCTCTGTGGTACACTGAAGGTTTTTGTTTTTTCCCCCACTGGAGCCAGTTGTTACTGTGAAACACGTTGGGGCTGAGAGTGTGCAGTGTAGACGAGAATGGATGCGTGATGGGGTACTGCTGCCACACTCCACTCTTCCTCATTAGAGCTGATAGGGACAGATAATGAATGCGAGATCCTCCTGCAGTCACATGATCGGATGGAGAAACACAGATCCTCTGGGAACTGTGGAAGCATTTTCCAATCCACTCATAACATGCAGCTTGGAATCTATAGACTGGGTCTGACGGCCACCCCCAGACGTCAAACCTCTTGAGGTGTAAATCATCCTGCTTTTCTGCCAATTTAGAGGAAGAATGAAGCTCCCGTTGATGCTCAGTTTCCAGTTTCTGCTGGCAGGAGTCGTTCTCGCCTGATGCATGAAGGGCTTGATGTTTACTCATTGCTACTGCTTCACAAAGCTTAATTGTTTTCACTGATGTTCTGCAGCTCTGCTGGGATTTATTTTATGAAGCTGTCTGGGAAGTTGGGGGTGAAGTGTCCTCTTAGCTCAAGCTGCACTTCAGTTGATTCAGATAATACTGGAAAATCACCTTTCTGGCTTTAGTTTTGAAGCTGGTTGTGCACAACACAACGTTATTATACTGTATACTGAATATATTGAGATCTCTTCCTTAGGGAAATGAATCGATTCATATCTAGATTCAGTGAAAACACTTTTATAATGGCACAATTAATTACATTATTATATGAAATTTATATCACAACAGTACATTATCTCAAGGCACTGTACATAGTAAGGCAGAAACCTTTTACGATATTATTGAGAGAGAAGAGAAACGGTTCACACAATGAGCAAGCGGTTGATGTGAGTGGAGAGAGAGAAATGTTCCTTTTAACAGGAAGAAATCTCTGACAGAACCAGACTCAAAGACGCGGAGCATCCGTCTTGACCGGTTGGGGTGAGAGGAAAATGAGGGACAGAGGAAAGTGGGGGACAGAAAGGGGGGAAAGAAAAAGGAAAGAGGGAGATAGGGTAGAAAGAGAAGAAAGAGTGAAATCTACTTTTTAAAACTCAGTTGTACAGTGTTTTTTACACCTTCCTCTGTGCTGCTGGTGTACAGTATATACAGTACAATTGCTCACTCGATCAGGTCTGATAGTATTGCTCGACAGAGCCTGTTTTCAGATGCAGATATAGACTGGTGATGGTACACTTTTTTTAACAAAGACCAAACATGGGCAGAAAAATAACAGCAACAGCAAAAGTCACCAAAATATTATGCACACCAGCTTTACGTGCCTCAGTGACACATGTTAACTGAAGTAAGGTAGCATGGGATAGACATTGAACATTAAGTCTCCTGAGAGTTGCGTGCAATCAAAGCGACTCTGACGAGCACTCACAAAAAAGGCCAAACGTGGTGTCAAATCAAGACGTTTCTTGCTGTCAGTCACCAGTGCAAAACACCCCTCGACCATGCTGCTGCAAGATACAGGGTTCAGAGTTAGCTGAATGACAAATATTTTTAATTTTGTGTATTTTAAGGACAACACAAGGTTCTTCACTGTAGCTGTAGCTCAGAAAATCTTCACTTGGGCCATTTTTTGTAGTTTATTCAGTTGAAGCTGATGAGCAGTTACTGTACGTCTGCCATTTATTTATTAATCAATCAGTGAGTGAAACAGTTTGATGGATAGGATAAGATAAGATAATCCTTTGTAAGTCCCACAATGGGGTGTTACAGCAGCAAAGACACTAAAAGTAATAAATAATACTAAACATGCATTTTCACATCTGTGCACGTACAATATAGAAAACAATACGCTACATAGTATATACACTGTACATTAAGTAGCCACAGTATGAGCTTAATATTTACACTGTAAACCAGGATTACACGTGAGATATTGCACTTAAGTGAGGTGACAGTGTTATATTGCACATGGATGAGTAACATGTGTCATGTGGTCTACTGAGAGCAGCAGGGTCTTCATCAGGCGGGATGTCAGTGCGTCTTTGGTACCAGCTTCAGGCTCGTCACAGTGTTTGAGGAGCGTGGAGCTGATGATGGTTGGACACTGGTGATGGTGCACTTCGGCTGAGCCAGCGTCTCTCAGCTTTAAGTCGCTGTATCGTCCTGTGTTACTTTCTTCTCTGGTGACTCTTTGTGGTTTCTTTTCTTGTTTTTCACTCTCCTCTCTGCTCTTCACATCCTCTTTGTTTCTTTGATCTGTTGAACAGACTGCAGTGAGGGGTGGTTGACAGCACGCCATGTGGTTTGTTATTTGTCATGATGTTGAAACTCTATTCATGGTGAGAACAGACAACTTTATGAGCTTATCATCATGTGACCATGGCAACAAGACAACAAGGAGTCGGGCCTTTGGTCGCAAAGAAATAGTTTCACATGATTCTACAAAACACAGAAGCTGCTGGTTTCAACTTCCTCTTTCATTTGAATGAAATACAGCAAATGTGTCATGTTACTACCTGAATAAAAATGTATATACCCACGTCTGTGTGATGTGATTCACTTTTATTCCGACAATATATTTTTAAACCTGGATAAAGTGTTTCACTTCTTTTCTAGGATTGCTTTAAACAATTGTTAAACAACCAGCTGTAAATAAGTATTGGAACTAGTCAGCAAGTCTGTTAAGTGTGGAAGTGGTTGAAACCTTGTGTTTCTTGAATAGCTATTGGGGGTGAATCCACTCAATTAATTAAAAAAATGATAACATTAAAACATCTGTTGGCCTGCACATGTTCCTAAAATTGTCCAACTGGACTGTATTTAAAACCACAAATGTTTTCCAGAACTTCTCTTGCAAGCTCACTGGTCACATTTTCAGGAAATCTCCTGCTGTGTTCAAACTTTGGATAATGCCCAGGCCCATTCTTCCAGAATAACTCAAGAGTTTATGTCTAATAACAGCTTGTGTTAAGTCTAAATTAAGGATTTATGGTCTTTAGGTCAAGCTTTAGTACAGCCTGATGTCTCTTTTGTAAATTATGGGCCCATAGATAGACCATAAAAATAGACCATTAAGCAGAGGATGCATTGGGGCATGGCTATGGATTGATTGTGTTTTGTATGGGTATCTGCCAGTCCTTGCCCTCTCTTCCTCTGCTAGATCCCTTGTCTTCCCGACAGTTTTTTCTTTCCTGCTCCTGTTCTATGGCTGTTTGTCTTGTTCCCCTGTCAGTGTGAGTGGGTGTGTTTGTGGGGGTGTCTGTTGTCTTTTCCCCTGTTTTCCCACCGCCACCTCCAACTCATCTGCCGCTGATTACCATGATTACCACTATCCACTTCTGCTTAAAAACCCAGATCATTTGACTAGTCTTCGCCAGATTTTTTTACACCTCAACTGGTAACACTCTAACACTCTTTCATCTAGAGATGCATTGAAAATTCAGCTGTCAAAATTTTTTCGGCTGAAAATGGCCAAAAAAATGCATTTTCGGTTTTCAGCCGAAAGAATTTTAACACTTAAACAACATGAACGAAACAGGATGTTGTGATGACGCATGCAAAAACTGTGGCCAGCATGCTCCTGTCTGAGTGACAGCCAACCTGTGTTATTATATTTCTTAAGTATTCTGACCCTCTAGCAACTATTTAACTGTTATGAGAGACTTTTGGAGACCCTGATGTCAAAGCACGTATCACCCTTAAGGTCTTAAAACACTGGATTAGAAAGCTCCCTCCCATCCACATAAGAAGCGATGCGAGGAAACCAATAAATTATGAGGACGAGGGGAAAAAGAGCTGGTCTGTGACCAGAGCAGGCTTCACACACACACACACACACACGCGCGCTCAGCTGCAGCTGTTGTCCTCAGTGGCTGCAGTTCATAGCGAGGTTGGTGAAAACTATTTGGAAGCTTGATTTACACACAGCATCCCACATCATCATTCTATAGAACAGGGTGTTGAGAAACAAACACAATCAAGCGATCTGCTGCCGTGTTAAATGTTTGCACTGTACGTCATCAACAACACTCAAGAACTTTGAGGTGCAGTGGAAACGCAATCGACACAGACAATGAAAGTTCCTGGTAATTTTGGTGGAAAGGGGGCTATTGATAAAAAAAGAAAAAAGAAAAAAAAATTGCATAATAATTTCTTTCAGTGTTTCGGTTTTATTTCGGTGCATCTCTACTTTTAGCTCAACCTTAACCTTAACCTTGTCCCACGAGGAGCTGAAACCAACCCCAGATGGTGGCAGCGTATGTCACACCCTGAATGAGATGATGATGATGATAATTGTTCTTAATGTTACTGATTCTTGAATCATCCTGGTCTCTGTCTTTCTTGTCTTTTCTCTCTGTGAATTTTTGATGCTTTGTTTGTAACTTGTCATCTGCTGAACTTGTCTCTGTACATGTGACACCTACTGCACGTCTGTCCGTCCTGGAAGAAGAGATTTTTACAAGTATTACGGTATCATTGCAATTATTGTGGGCAGGCCAATATATAAAGGTGTTCTCGTTATTCTAAAGACATTAGTGAACTTTTTGTTTATAGAATGTAATGAATTTACAGAGCTGCTTCTTGTCTTTGGCTGAGAGACTTGTCCATCAGAGGGGTAGGGAGGGGTGGGTCATAGTGATGATGTCACAGTCACGTTGATTCTCATGCTGTGCAGCAGCAGCAGCAGCTTCAGCAGCAGCAGCAGCTCAGCATGCCAGAGCAGAGAGGGCACTGCTGTTGAACACACACAGACAATCTGCTGTCCCTGAGTCCACAAATACAGTATGTATTTTGTCATTTCTACCATGAAAGGTAAGTGTGTGTTTGTGTGTGTCTGTTGTTGTATTTGTTACCTCTTTAGGGCCTTTTCTGGCACAAGCACTTACCTTGTCAGGACCTGTAGAGACCAAAAGCTGGTCCTAGTGGGGCAGAACCTAATTACTGAGGAACTGGTTAAGTTTAGAGCCGTGATGTTAAATGTGGTTAAAAGTTGAGGTTAGGATTAGGCATTAAACAGTTATGGTTAAGGCAAGAGATAATGTTTTGTTTGAGCTGTTAATACACTGTCCTAAGAGAAATAGTTGTGCAAACCTGTGTGTGTGTGTGTGTGTGTCTTTATTCACGTGCACTTACAAACTCTTTTTTACTAGCTCAGTCAAAGATGTTCTATTGTCTGGGAGGATGTGCTACTCCTCTGCATTGATGTTTTGCTCTTTTCTTCATCCCTGCTGCTCATTTGCTCTCATCAGACTGTTTGCTGTAACTGTGTGGTAATGAGCCAGTTTCAGTGTTTTAGTTGAGCTCATATTTTCTCAGATTGTTGACTTTAGAGCCTGGAAACATGAGACTTTCTCTCATCCTATAAATGCTGTTTAGGGAATTGCCCTTATGAATACATTCTAGTGTGAAGCTGCATGATATAGACTGAAACACCTGGTACTTGGTCTGGTAGCTGGTGGTCTTCCTGTTGCATCTGTATACCAGTCGTCATATTCTTTACAGCAGTTGGCATCCGTAGTGTTTCATTACTGCCTCTTTCTTATTCATTTTCCAATCTTTATATCTTACCATCTGTTCACAACCTTAAAAGTTTATTATTCAAATTACAACAGTAATTTCCTAAACTGTACAGAAACATTTTCAAGGAAATCTTTTTTTATTTTCTTTTTATTTTCCATTAACAACTAAGCAAAAGAAAACATCAAACAGTTGTTCGATAGCACAACGTAAAGCAGACCAGAAATGAGCTACAGACAAATTGCATAGAAAAAAATAGGAGAAACTCCCAAATCTAGATGCACAATAATTCTATTTTTCTAACCACAAAGCAGCTTCATAAAAAGTTTGCTCTTATTGGAACTATTTAATAGTCAGACTTAAATAACAAATGACTAAAAAGTAGCCAATATGACAAATTTTGTGAGCAAATATTAACAGAAAGATAAAAGGCAAGGCAAGTTTATATAGCACATTTCAACATCAAGGTATTTCAAAGTGCGTTACAATTAAAAAAGAAAGAGAAATACAGCAGCAGCATTACAGATATAAAAGGTATAATAAAACATTTAAATAGCGAGGTAAAAGAAAGAGGGGAAAAAAGATATTCAAAGAGCCTATAAGTTGCAGTTACGGCTGAGATGCAGCAGAGATTATCGTTTTATTTTGATTTAAACCCAGTGGCAAACAGGTAGGTTTTCAGGCTCGATTTAAAAGAATGAATTGGTGTAGCAGATCTGCACTCTTCTGGGAGTTTGTTCCAGATATTTGGGGCATAAAACTGAAGGCGGCTTTCTCATGTTTTGTCCTGGTTCTGGGGACACAGAGCAAACCTGACCCAGATGACCTTAGTGGCCTGGATGGTTCAAAGTGAGCCAACAGGTCAGAAATGTATTTTAGGCCTAAACCATTCACCTCATTATGGATGAACAGCAATATTGAAAATCAATTCTTTGGCAGATGGGAAGCCAGTGTAAGGACTTGAAAACTGGAGTTATGTGTTCCACCTTTTTGGTCTTAGTGAGAACACGGGCAGCAGCGTTCTGAATCAGCTGCAGCTGTCTAATCGGTTTTTTTAGGAGGCCGGTGAGAACTGCGTTGTAATAGTCTAATCGACTCAAGATAAATGCATGGACCAGTTTTTCCAGGTCTTGTTGTGTCATAAGTCCTTTAAGTCTTGATATATTCTTCAGATGATACGTACGAGAAGTACACAGACTTTGTGACTGTGGCCTTTTAAAGCCAGGTCAGAATCCATGTGAACGCCAAAATTTCTTGTTTAGTTTTTGGGTTTTAACAAGTGATTGAAGGTAAGCTTTAACTTTGACTCTTTTCTGCTTAGCTCCAAACACAATTAATTCTGTTTTGTCTTTGTTTAGCTGAAGAAAACTCGGGCACATCCACTCATTAACTTGGTCAGTGCAGTCACTAAGGACTTGTATTGGGCTATAGTTGTCAGGTGATACGGTGCTGTAAATTTGCATGTCATCTGCATAGTTGTGGTAACAAATTTTGTGGTCTTTCAGGATCTAAGCTAGTGGAAGTATGTAAATATTAAACAACAAAGGCCCTAGAATTGACCCTTGAGAAACTCCAATGGACATTTTTATCTGCTCAGGTCTGTGATTGCCAATAGACAAAGTAATCCCTGTTCAATAAGTACGATTCAATCCAGTGAAGCACTGTACCAGAAAGACGCACCGTGTCAGTGGTGTGATGTGGTCGAAAACCACACTGGAAGACATCAAAACATTTATTTAGTGTCAAGAAGTCATTAAACTGTTGAAATACTGCCCTTTCAATAATTTTACCTATGAGCGGGAGATTAGATATTGGCCTGTAGTTGTTGTTGTAGTCAGGAGTGGCCTGATAACTGCAGTATCAGTACAAAAACAGTATAAGACGTAATTCAATTTACCATGTTATTTGCTCATAAACTCCAGGATTCTGAGGGGTCATTAAAGAGAAAGTAATAAATGTCCATTGGCTCCACTCTGTTCTGTACCTTGAGAGAAAACAGTAGCTTCTCGTATTTGCACGGCTTCTCAGGTGTTGATTCTAACACCAGTCCCAGAATGCAATGCTATTTACAATATAATGCAGTATTTTACAGGGTATGGCCAGCTGTCCAAAAACAATTCCCATGAATGCCTTGTTTTCTACAGTATAGTACCATTTTAATGAGAAACAGTATTTGGAGTTTTTTTTTTTTTTTTTTTTACAGAAATGTGTTATAGTGTAAGGTATCACCAGAAAGTAGCTCAAAGAGTCGACCAGAAGGCGACACCTTCTATTTTACTTCCAAAGAAAATTCCTCTCCACTTGGACTTAGAAGTAACTCAATACATGGAAAACCAGTGATTTATTCTGAAACAATTTTTCTGTTTCTACCCCTCCTGAAACACTAACCCTCTTATTAAAGCCTGACGACATGTGTCCTATTTCAGTCAAATGTAACTTGAATTAGGAAAAACTGCCTCAGTAAAGTACTATAATACAAAATTTAGGGTGAGAAATGAGCACAGTACTGGAGTTATATGACCTTTTGTTGTTAGGACCAAATGTGTTGACTTAGTTATGTTATCAGGACAAAAAGAACCTCGGTGACATGAGTGTGTGACATTGTGGATGAGTTTAAATGCCTGGGGTCAACCATTCAAAACGATAGACAGAGCGAGGAAGAGCATGCGGGCAGGGTGGAGTGGGTGGAGATGAGTGTCGGGGTGATGTGTGACAGGACAGGTCTATAAGACAGTAGTGACTCAGAGACAGTGGCACTGTCTAAAAAGACAGAAGCAAGAGCTGTAGTTGGCAGAGCTGAAGATGCAGAGATTTTTGTTGGGAGTGACCAGGATGGACAGGATCCGTAATGAGCATAATCGATAACAAAATCAGGTTAAATGGTTGGGAAATAAAGTGAGAGAGGCAAGGTTGGGATGGTTTGTCTATGTTAAGAGGACAGTGATGATACTGGACAAAGAACGTTGAAGATGGAGCTGCCTGGCAGGAGGAAAAAGGAATACCACAGAGAAGGTGCATGGATGTTGTGTGACGAGGGACATGAGGACAGCTGGTGTAACAGAAAAGGACACAAGGGAGAAGACAAGATGGAGGCAGGTGATCCGCGGTGGCGACCCCTGAAGGGAGAAGCCTCAAGACGAAGAAGAAGGGGAAATGGCATGTATGTAATTTAGACAGTGTATTTAATATTGATGAGTTTAGGCATTTTTGTATGTATGACGTCATGACTTGGACACACTCTGCGTGTGTGTGTGTATGTGCATGTGTTAAGCTGCTTCATTCGGATTCTGTGAGAAAACATTGCATTAATCATTAGCCTCCTATGCTTCAGGATTACAACAGCCTGGAGATTATTTAACAGCTCTGCATGGGGGGGGGTAGGGTGTAAGTGTGTGGTTGCTGTTCTGCCTGTGACATCACTTCTACACCAACAACTACAACGCATTGAGAGCCTGTACCTTACATAAGCGAATAAATAACAGCAGAGCACATCTGCTGAGGCTCTCGGTGTACTGGGCGTTTTAGTTTGTGGCCATAGTGACAAACCAACAAAGTGCAGACAGGAGGAGGTGTAGACTGGAGGGGGCAGGCAGAGGTCCCGACCCGAGCAGCAAGACACTGGGTGGTCAGTCCAGGATTAAGAGCTGAGGGTTGCAGGATACCTGCTGTTCTCCTGCCTATGTACATGTACAGTAGATACATCACACATCACACATAGTTACTGAAACACACCTTTATTGCAGTGATCATAAAATCATCTGTCTGTTGATGTAGAGTATGTTCAGCACATACTCAGGTACATTGTGTAAGATTTAGAAACCTGCATGTTGAAGCTCACCTTGTCTTTCCCTTTCAGGTGTGTTGGAGAATCTATGTAGCCTTCAGTTAGCATCAAAACTCTAAAGATGTTTAGTTTGTCCATTTTGGGATATTTTAAAAACACAAAAGTCCCAAATGTCCTGACCCTGCTCCTGATATAAATCAGGAAGGCTCATTCTTGGCTAATGAAAATAATTCATACAGTCAAGTATAAAAACAATTAGAATTATTTAAGTAAATATTTTATTTTCAGTTTCTGTCAAATAAAAATTATTTCACCTAAATTTTACACAATGGACCTTTAAAAAAAAACAAAAAAACAAAACTAACTGTGTAGATAATTCAATAGAGGAGCAGAAACTTCAACCTCAAAAAAAAGGTGTGATGCAGGGTAAAATGTGAATATATATCACATATATATATATATATATATATATATCACATATATATATATATATATCACATATATATGTGTGTGTATATATATATATACACATGTATATCATATCATATATACATATATATATACTGTATGCATCATTGCATTCTGCATATATATTTGTATATATATATGCAGAATGCAATGATGCAATTATTCCCAATAGAACATGAACAACATATCAGATGAATGCTGAAACTGTGACATTACTTTCCCTAAAACTTCAGCAACTGGTCTCCTCACTCCCCAGATGTTTTACAAACAGTTGCTGAATGAAGTGAGGATGCTAAACAATAGTAAAATTTTTATAACTTTTTTGAGATGTTGCCATCAAATTCAAAATGAGCTAATATTCTTTCAATAAATGTCTCACTGTCAACATCTGATAAGTGGTTTATGTTCTACTGAGAATAAAATATGGGTTTTTTGATGCGCAACTCATTGCATTCTGTTTCTGTTTACACTGTGTACACTGTGTTTACACAGCATCCCCGCATTTTTGGAATTAGGGTTGTAAAATCACAGCTGAGCTCAACTTCAGAAATGACGCAGAAGGCGGGGGAACCGTGTGGGGTTTGCATTTCCACAGTAAACCTTGACATATTTCACGGCACAGTTACTTCTTCACCGCCCTCTTCCTCCTCCTCCTTTGATCCAGTCTCTGAAAAACCTAATAGTTTTTTGTTTTTGTTTCAGATAATTTATACATCAGGGACTTGTTTTGCCCAGGCTGTAGCATTTTTTTGTGTAAACAGCACTGGCTCTCATAACATACTTCCAGCTCATTAGCCTTCACCTTTATGCTGCTGTACAGTTACACATTATACACGAGCATCTGCTTCCACAGGGAAAACTGGAGGTTCAACTTTTCATCAGAGGCTCTATATATATATACTCACTCATTTTCTATATGTACAGTATATATGACTAAAACAGCCCCTTCACCGCAAAAGAGGACGAGATGAGAAGAATCATGGTGCATGTGTGCTTCTTTGCGTGTAATGTCATGACATGCAAACTCAATATAATACACAAGAGCAAGCAACTGACAGCAGTTTGCTTTGGTCGCTCATATTAAAACCTTTGTGTATGAGCACCCATAGTGAGCAAGACTAAGCCAAAAGGAAGAGTGCCAGGCCAAAAATGAGGTAGGACCTACTTGGTAACTTCTGAAATGTATCGTATTGCTTTATCTGAGCTGTTCATTGCACTTTAAATATGAATGTAGTTGACATGAGCATCAGTCCCGGGCCAGGAGTCACAGCTTATGTTTACTCGCACTACTCAAGTGAGTAATTCCTCCAGTGACAGTAGCCGTCTGAGAAGTGTGACATGAAATATTAAGAGTCTCACATTTAGTGTGACGACACCATTGACAGTGTGTGTTAACATGTGGACCTTCTCTGAAGTGTTTCATAACCAGCTACGGTTCTGCCACGCGTTCCTGTATCATGTAGCCCATCATGTAGAGTGCAGCCTCAGCCACATTCTTAATAAAATACTGCAACATACAGTACTTGTACAGAACTGTTTGTTACTATAAATAGCTTGTTACTGTAAGGCGTTAAAATTAAATTAGTCTCTTGTTGAATGGGACATTAGAAAATCCATCTGTTTGATTTATTTCCAGTCTATATTTTCATTAAATGAACATGAACGCTTCATGCCAAGTACCTTGAATTTGTCTTGGATCCTGATGAGTGGGATCACATGGGGGTCTGGTCATCACCTACAATCTACAGGATGACATGAGCACCAGCAGTCTGGCTGGTGCAAATGTTCTGCACAGACTAATTCAAAGAATAAAAATGAGTTATTAACACAATGCTCTGTAGGCAGAATGACATCAACCTGAAGAGAATGCAACTAGCCATATTTGCCTGGGATTTGGCTCAGTTTACAAACACAATGTTGTTATGATCACCTGTACATAGTAGGTCATTAAATTTAAGCGGATTCTCACAAAATTGCCATTGCTGTAAACTATTATAATCAGCTGATCCTCATTTTTGTATCCAACAGTAAACAGTTTGGAGTTTACTGTGGCAACCTGCTGGAGAGGTGACTAACTGAACCCCCAACTGTGGCTGAGGAACAAGCTGCTACTTCATCTGTTATAACAGGCTGAATGAGGGTGTTTCTGTTTGCGTGTGCTGCCATATGGCTGCCGTTATTCCATCTACAGTGAGATTATCTGGAGTCTTGCTGAGGAGATTAAAGAACGTAGACTGATAGCAACATCTCTGAATCTCAAGGCTCGGCCCACGAGGAAAACGTTTCATCCTCTGTTTGCAGAGGAGGCTGCCGCTTGTGTACATATCATAGGGTTTATTTGTTTACATTTTAATCTTAACTTTACACTTAATTACAGCTAAATGTTTTGGCTTAACTGCACTATTATGAACCGAAAGACTGTGTAACTATATTAAAACAAAAATCATGATGATGCTTGAAAGTAAAAAAATAAATAAACTAAATCAACTAAGTGCAAAAGCATCAGAGAATCAGCAAACTGGTTGTGTAATGCCGCTTTTCCGGCCTGGCACAGCACGGCTTGACTCCACTCGGTTTGGTGTTCTTTTCCTTTACTATAATATCTCCTTGATGTGCGCGGGGCAGGCTGCTTGGTTTGATTCCTGTGTCGGACGTCACACTCACTGCCAATCAGTGACCGAGACGTCGCATTTAGTATCGGGTCAGCTCGCTTGGAACCTCACCAGAGCAGGTACTAGGAGTACCAGGTACTATCACTAGTGGAAAAGCAAAAAAAAAAAAAAAAAAAATGAGAAGAGTCATGCCATGCCGTTTTTTTTCTCAGGCGTAACCTTGCTCATACAAACTGGAAATTTTCATCTATTAAACAGTGATACATGACCATTAACGGTCATGTATAAATGATATTGCACATATGATAATCCATTTTCATTTATGGCACTCTGAGGGATTTTCCAAAGTCCAAATTTCCCACAAAACTCTGACCATATCGATCCAAGAATGCAGTGTGAACATGAATCGAACCAAGATTAATTGCAATATTTTAACAACTTAACCAGGTCAGGTGAGTAAAATCACTAAACTAATTGTTAATGGATTAAAATAGGACAAGATGGTGAATATACCTTGAATGCATTTCACAGTACACCAAAGATATGTCAAGATCACCACCAGCAGACATTGTCATCAGTTGTGTACTTTTGCATCATCATGTATTTTGGCCCTTTTTATGACAAGACACCTTTTGTCGAGGCACAGCCTTGGACCTGTGTGTCTTTAACTAACACCTTTGGACCCATTTTTTCCTCCTGGTCTATAGCCATTGGCTGCAGCATTCTGTCTCTAGCAGGAGCCGTGAGAGGTCCGGTAAATGTCCTTGGGTGGTGACGTTACCTGAGTCAGCATTGGTTGGTCTAAATGTTATAATGCATTTCCCAAGATACTTCCAAGGCCGAAATAAAGGCAGGAAATGGATGTGCAACAAATAAGCAAACCGTCATATTTGACTCATAGTTTGATGAAAACACGCTGATGAAGAAAGAGAATAAGCACTGTTTAATCTGAGAGAGAAGTGAAGATGACAGCTGGGAGAAATCTCTGAGGGAGTGTCAGACACTGGTCCAACACTCCTCTGATAAAACTGACTCACAAACTCAGCAGCCTCATTGCACACACTTGCCGAATGTTTGGGCAGCAGACGGACGAACATGAAAGCTGTGTGCGAGTCTGACGGGTGCTGCTCTGACAGCTGATGAGTCATTAGAACAATTTCCTCTTGGATTTGCTGATGCAAAGACTCACTGAGCAGCAGAGGAAAAGGGAAGGTGAGATGTTGTCACATCTGACACATCAAACCAGAGGTCAGTCTGTGCTGGAGGACGACAACGCGGGCAGAGAAGGTGTCGTCAAAGTCGCGATTGCCACTGCAGAATCTCAATTTTAACATCAAATGAAAGAAAAATTATAAATGAGATGATCTTTGTTGTCTGTTTGCATAACTTTAACTAATTAAAGCTTTGACTGTGAGACAGACACTGCAGTGATTCATTAACAGGAAAAAACTGATTTCACTTTTGAGTGAAGCAATAACGTTGCCCAAGCTATGCCATTACTAAACAATGCACAGTGTTAAAATGTTTCCAAAGAGGGATGAATGAGGCATTGGCTGGTGGACATGGAGCATGAGACAGATGTTTTGTTTGCAGCTGTATAAATAACCACAGCTCTAATTTTAACATTTTGTGATGGGATTAACAGTAATTACTGAGAGGAAACTGCAACACAGATGTCTCATTAGCACTCAGACTAACATCTGTCCTAGATGATTCAATCACAAGTGTTCCACTTTAGGTTCTGGTGTTAATGCTCCCAGTGTGTCCTGGATGCATCTTCAGATCCCATCACAAAACCCAATTTTGCAGTAGTGTGGGCAAACGTGGCCACAGACTGGCCGCAGGTCAGAGGGCATCAAAAGTCTGATGCCTTCTGACCTGCTGCAGTTTCACAATGAACTAAAAGTGTCTGTACACTTCAAGTACCCATACGTTTATGTTCTTATGTAGCTACAGTCAAAAACATTAGGGATCAACAAAGATTTATTTTCCAATGGCTAAAATCTTACATCATACCAAGGCAGTGTGAGTCACACTTTGATTCACTCAACCCATTCTTGACTTTCTGTCTCTGTCTACTCGTTGCTTGTCTTGACAGCACGGACAGCAGAGACACGTTGCCAAAAGGTTACATTATAATACTGACAATGGCTTCAATTAAATAATATTCTATGCAGGACACTTAGGGGTAGAAATGAAGCCAAAAGCCAGACAATTATATCACATCAAGGAGGGATAAAAAGAAATGCAAAAACAATGAAAGTTGAAAAATACAGTACAAAAAAAATATCCAGAATACAATGAATTGTCATTCCTTCACTCACTCTCCCAGACTTCATACTACCTTGTTTTCTCAGTGTGTGTGTGTCGATGGGGCCGCACTCTTACATAACTTCCCTCTGCTAAATATAGCAGCTCCATGCAGAGCCGTCGCTCCATGTATAAATACCCTCAGTCAGTGAGGGTTTGTGTGTTTGTGTGTTTTCACCTCTGCTTAAATTTGCTGTTACAGCAGAGCTGATGAATCTGCTTCCCGTCAGGTCAACCAGGTTTATTCACATGCTCCCCGACTCGAAACACACAAGGGGGCATCGTGATAATGTCTTATGCTTCTGCCATCACCAGAGTTATAGCACAGCTTCTTCAAGGCGTGAGTGACAGCACACAAAACAAATGTTTGCATACATACTGTATGCCATTATACATGCTTGCTACAATAAGATCTCTGATGATGATGAGAATCAAAACAGCTGCTTCTTCTTGCCAATAAAAAGGCAACATGCACTGACGTATTGATCGCTCTCGAAGAAAACTTTGTGGAGTTGTTGAAGCAGGGGTTTTTACATGTACAGTATGTGTAAACACCACAACAAAGATGGTGTTTACTGCCAGCATGTGATGACGATATTTTATCATCTATACAAGCTTGTGTTGTAGCCTACAACATCATCACTGTACACCACTACATACATGTACAAGATCACTGAAATCACTGTCTGTAGGAGCCTCCCAGTTTATGCTAATGAAAGCAGCGGACAGGAAGTACGCCAAAAGTATACGTGACATCACTGACAGCCGCTTCAATGAAGCACTTTTAATGCGGATGACAAACATGTCAGCTGTCCCCGAGACATGACTCGGACCATGTGATCGTCCATGTTGCAGCTGCTGAAGGCTGTTATACAGCTGTGGTTGTTGTTATTGTTGTTGGTTGTTGTGGTCGTGTGTCACTGACTCGCTGTTATGTTTTCTCTCTGCAGCTCAGATTGAAATCATTCCATGTAAAATCTGTGGAGACAAATCTTCAGGTATTCACTACGGGGTGATCACCTGTGAGGGCTGTAAGGTAAGCCCCGCTGTCTCCTCTTCATGAACTTATTTCTGGTTCAAGTAATACTGTAGGTTTCAGACTGAATATTTAGCTCACTATCTTTATCTTGTCATCGATTTTCACACATATTTTTTTATCATTTTGTTTCCCGTTCAACACAGTGTGAGCAGGAACATCAATTAGATTTCACAAATAATCCAAATCCTAAAATGAAAAAGTGGATGCTAACCAAAAAAGCAAATATTGAAATAATTGTATTATACGATTATGTCACAAAATACCATAATTATAATGTTCAACTCCGTCTGTGGCTAAATAAAAGGTTTATAGTGATAAACAATGAATGTCAATTACCATTTTAATAAAAATATTTGAAACTTCTTTGCACAGCAAAGAAAACAGTCCTCCTCAGTATTACTGTGTATTGAATTTCTAAAATGTGTCTTAGTTTAGCCCTGTGATGGACTGGCGACCTGTCCAGGGTGTACCCTGCCTCTCGCCCTATGTCAGCTGGAGATAGGCACCAGCGACCCCCGCCCCGACCCTTAGTGGATAAAGCGGTAGAAAATGAGTGAGTGAGAGTGAGTGTCTTAGTTTAAAATCAAAATCTCATTACGATGTAATTTATTTTATCATAAATGGTGGAATTCAATCACATTTAAAAGGTTAAAAAAAGATTATTTTGTGTGCATGATCAGGACTAGAGTAAATTTAGGACAGGGTTGGGTGTTGTTTTTGTATTTACACAAAAATAATGGGTTGATTTTAATCGTCACAAATTTCTTGATATAAAGTCTACTCTGGCAGTTTCCCTTTCCTACTTTCTGTCTTTGGTCCATCTGTGGCCAGTGTCCCATTAACATTATGGGAGGAAACGTTGGACGTTCAGTCGTCCGACCATCTTATTCGATGCTTCCCAGACAAGCTAGTGTGTCCAGCTGCTTCTGTGGCAGCTGGAGGCTCGTTTCACAGCCAATGAGCAGCTGATGGAGATTTATCTCTGTACAAACACAACAGAGGGAGGGAGGCCGACGGGATGACTGAGGCACGAGATGCTGGGCAGTGAAAGAATGAAAATAAACCCTCTTCCCTGTTAAATGTGCTATTAAGAGGAGCTGAAGCCTGACCATGGGGTCACAGACTGTACTGAACTGTAGAAATAAAGTTTTGCTGTTTTCAAACATCACATTTCCATCTGGTCTCAGGGTTTCTTCAGAAGGAGTCAGCAGAGTAATGCTGCCTACTCATGTCCGCGCCAGAAAAACTGTCAGATCGACCGAACGAGCCGCAACCGCTGCCAGCACTGCCGTCTGCAGAAATGTCTGGCTGTGGGCATGTCCCGAGACGGTAAGACACACAAACACGCGCCAAAGTAACAAATACACACTCCCACCTGCACAAACATCTGGGCCTCAGCAGTTTCCAAATCAAACAGAAAGCATTGTGACCATCGGCAGAGCTAAGGCTGTGTCATTGCTTTTTGTTAAGTGGGTAAAATCTGTTTTTCCCAGTGAGAGAACACCTGTCTCCCTCTTTGTAATACAGTCACCTGTGGGTGAGAAGTTAAGTATGTGCCAGTGCCTCCTATGAATACAATGCAATTCAGAAAACTTGAACTATCACTTTAAAGGCTTCTGCACATCAATGACAGCATCAATAAATGACCCGAAATTGCAAATAACTCAGAGCGCCCTCAATATTCACGTCAATTTACAGTAAAAGCTTCATAAAAATATATATCATCGTGTGAGGAAACAGGTGGAGATGAACAATGATGGACAGGTGCTCAGTCGATTAGCTTATTAAAAAGAAAATAAATACCCGATTTACAGTCAGCACTGAACAAGAGAGCAGTATGTGAAACTTGAAAATATGCGTAATAACCCAAATACTTACTATTCCTTCATGTTTGTGCGGTTGTTAAGCAACACATTCTCTAGAGGGCAGTGGCGTGTCAAGTGTTTCCGACAACAACAAACATGGTGACAGGGGAAGAAGTTTAGGATTATGTACTGCTACTGTGAGCTTCTTACAACTAATTCTCTTCTCACAAAGTTTTGCATTGTTGAAATTTCTTCATGTCCCGTCGCCATCTTGCTTCTACTACACATCCCCATGTGGTCCCCAGTGGTGTTGCCCCATTCATCTCTTTCATCCATGGAAACATGGATGAAAGGCAGAGGACAAAGAGAAGGCTCATCAGTTTACTTAGTCCTCCTGCTTCCTGTCTCTCAACACAGCGGTGAAATTTGGTCGCATGTCCAAGAAGCAGCGTGACAGTTTGTATGCCGAGGTTCAGAAACATCGTCTCCAGCAGCAGCAGCAGCAGCAGCAGCAGCAGCAGCAGCAGCAGCAGCGTCCCCTCCTCCTGTCCCTCCCCAGTGTCAGCAGCCCGAGCCCAGGAGATGCTGAGGTGCTATCGCCTCACAATGGCCTTTCGTCCAACAGCCACGCAGAGTTTCCTGATGAGCTGGAGGGATACATGGAGCAGAGCTCCCCTGAAGCAAGATCATTGTCATCTAAGGTATGTACAGTACATTTTTATGTTTGGATGTCGGAGGAAATTTATTTAAAACTGCCTAAAATAATCATGTACCTCTACATGTACCTCATCCACAAACAGGAAGATTCTGGAGGAGAAGCAGGAGGAGGAAGTCTATTCGACCTTGCCATCCAGCCGTCCCCAGATCAATCAGGACTGGATATAAATGGCATCAAACCAGAGCCGCTGTGTGACTATGGGTCCAGTAATGACTTCCTCCCATACTGCTCGTTCAGCAACGGAGACACGACACCCACCGTGTCCATGGCTGAACTCGGTGAGATGTCAGGACAGCTGTGTTTTTTTCCCTCACGTGGAATTGACGTCTACTCATGAGTTTGCATTGACTTTGTATGCAATATATAATGCACCATCACTACACACCAACATGTTTTGGTTTTTTTTTTTATAAAAAAAGACCATTTCTACTGTATTTTAAAATTTCTATCTGCAGTAGATCCCACAAAAAGTTCATTATATACAGTTTGCAAGTTTTAACATCTACAGTTTTATGTATTTTAAATTGTGACTTCCACCATGTATTGAAATTATTAGGGACACAGTGTTAAACTACTGTAAGACAAGATGCCTTCACTGGCCAACTAGATGAAGCAGTAGCGTTGTAGCTTTTGGGTAAAGAAATTCAAAGACAATCAAGAGGCAAATGAAAGGTTGGTGGGGCAAACAGTGAGAGGGAGGTGGTTTAAAATAGCACGAGGCTGGAGACTCATCTTCAGAGCTCATAACAATCTGTGTGATAATCAGCTGTCTGTTAATTGGGGCCAAGTGGGACATTGTGGGTGTTTCTTTGGAGGAAATCATCCTTTCTTGCTCCCTCAAGATTTCTTATCTTTCACAAAATGTATCCTAATAGCCCACTTTCATGAGCTTTTTGTCCCCTTTGTCGTGTCTTAAGTCTATATTAATTATGTAATTAATGTTGGAACAAGCAGGACTGAGGAAGCAAAACATTTACTGAGCTACAGTATATACTCGTAGCTCAGTATATACAATATCTCAAGTACCTGAAGGAATTTCCTCAGATAAACTAAATAGGTTTAGGTCGTCAAAGATGAATTTACCTTGTGACCACAGTAATTTAAACGTTGGGCCCAACGTTCTAAATGAATTTGGTATTGGTAGTCAAAGGTCCCAAAACCCCTTTTCCACATTGCAAATGTTAAGAAAGTCTCTAGGAATTGAATTTAAATTTGGCACAAATCTTCACACAGACTCACACATTAATTGTTAAGATTTTGGTGGTTTGAAGTCAACGAGCGCATTTTATATGTGTATGAGTCAGGGTGATAATTCTACTTTTTTTTATTATTTCCCAATCTCAGATCACCTGTGCCAGATTATCTCAAAGTCTCACCTTGAGACATGTCAGTTCCTGAGGGACGAGCTGCAGCACTTCTTGCAGGATGAGGTGGAGAGCTACAAAAGCAAGGTCCATTCACTGCTTTTCTGTTAACATCCATTTTTGTAGAGTAAAATCAGGTGTTGCATCTGCACGTTTGTCTTCCTGCCACTGTAGCATTAAGTCTGTCCTGAAAAAAGTAGATCTGCCGAGTAGATGCATTTTCTCTCATCTTGTAAAAGCAGCCATACTCTCTGTACAGTGTTTGAGTACTGTATCGGCATATCGCTTCTGTGCAGCCGCAGGAAATAATGTGGCAGCTCTGTGCCATAAAGATCACCGAGGCTATCCAATACGTGGTGGAGTTTGCCAAACACATCGATGGCTTCATGGATCTCTGCCAGAATGACCAGATCGTTCTGCTGAAAGCTGGTGAGAGCAGCAGTCATGGCTCAGGCCACCCGCTTATATGATCTAATTCTCTGTCATACTATCAGTATAATCATAGGCATCAATAACGCTTTTTCATTGGATTACAAAATATAATTTTCCTTTTGCAATTTTGTTCTGATGTGTCAAAGATCATTTGACGGAATCTTTAATTTCATACATGAAAACTAAAATTGAATGGGCTTCAATTAGTGATGCCTGATTTATCCAGTAAATCTGATAGTAAGCAGTGAGTCATTAAATAATCATCATGGGTGATTGATTCGATTGAGACATTTATCGTCAGTGTCTTTGTCTCCACTGCCAGGCTCTCTGGAGGTCGTCTTTGTACGAATGTGTCGGTTATTTGACTCGCAGAACAACACGGTTTACTTCGATGGGAAGTTTGCAGGCCCTGACGTTTTCAAAGCACTTGGTAAGTGAATAGATAACACCAATGTTCAATTTAATATAATATGGAGGTTGTATCATTTTATTTTTTCTTTCTGCATCTTAAAAACAAACGTCAGCGTGTGCCTGTGTGTGTGTGTGTGTTCCCAGGTTGTGACGACTTGATCATGTCTGTATTTGACTTTGCTAAGAGCATGTGTTCGCTGCAGCTGACAGAGGACGAGCTGGCTCTCTTCTCAGCGTTTGTTCTGCTGTCGGCAGGTACGTTTCTCTACACTTACTTGAGTTTGTTCATAACAATCTACAGCCACGTCAAAGTGTGTGTCTGTGTATAGACCGGTCATGGCTACAGGAGAAGCTGCAGGTGGAGAAGCTGCAGCAGAAAACTCAGATGGCTCTTCAGCATGTCCTACAGAAGAACCAGAGAGGTGATGGCATTCTGAACAAGGTATATATGATACACACATATTGATCAAACGGGTGCAGAAAGGCCAAAAAGAAACCAGCATCACACTGCCTGTCTGAACTATACTGTTCAAATCCTCAGATTCAGGTTTAGCTGATGTGAACTGTCAACTTAATGTGTTTCCATCAACCTTAATTATGTAAACATGATTAAATACACACAAAAGAAATCCTGGAAAACTCACATGATAATCACATTAAACGTTCATGTTCTTAGCAGAGGTTAATTAACTGATGATTGACATGGAACAAATTTTGATAAAAGTTGAATTTTTTTTTTTTTTTTAAATGACGCCACACAGGAAGTTGGTGGTATGAAGTATGTGTCTCGGTGCAAGGTATAGTCGTGGCACAGAGCTCAAGCTCAGGCAAACTGTCCCGCAACTGTTTGCTGCATTTAACAACACCGGGTGTAACTGTCGTAGAAGGATAAATACAGAGGATGTTGAAATGTGATCATGCAACATGATGTAAGACGCACTCCTCTAGATAATGCATAGACATAGACATTTACTTTTCTTTCACCAAACAATTAGAATTGCACTTTAAAAAAAAAATGTTTAAATGCACTGCAAATAAGTTGTATGGAAACACGTTCTTCAGTCACACCCAAAGGTCTGTAACTACTGTGTGTCTTTATCATCTCTACAGCTCAGGTGTAAAGTCTCAGCATTGCGTTCACTGTGTAGTCGACACACAGAGAAACTGTCAGCGTTCCGATCCATCTACCCAGACATTGTTCAGACACGTTTCCCTCCTCTTTACAAAGAGCTCTTTGGTGCAGAACTGGAACTGACCCTGCAGGCTGATGAATAACCAGCAATCTCCCCAGAACTGCCCGGCACCAAGCTGTTGGATCAGCTGCACAGGGTGTTAAGCATCAAAGAGTCAAAGTGCTCCTGCACTTTTCCTGGACAGCTGAGGCTTCCAGGATGGAGACATGTGACATGTCACGGCCCTGGGTTTGGATGCAGGGGGAAGTCAGGTGGTTTCCCTCCACCTGCATGAACACACGACATGCAGCTGAATCCGATTCAGGTCGGACATCTGATCTGATCTTTCAGGATTAACAGTGAAATCCCGTTCTTTTTTTTTACACAACTGCTTGACACAACTTGACATCGGCTCATCTTCTTACGATCACGATACGATGATTGAATGGCATCGCGATATTCATTCACATGTCCTTGAGAAAACCGCCGTAGCTGGTGAGCCAACGTGAGCTGACTTGTCACGGACCGATTCCTGCTATATGCAAGATACAACCACAGCTCTGAAGTGGAAGCAGCCAAACACCACATACTGTATCTGCAGGCACTCATGGACCTTCACTGGAATCTAAAGAAATAAAAGTTGCCTGTGTTTCAATAACGTCTGGTTGGATAACATTGGTTTGTATCAAGACACTTTTTCGTTCACTTTTTGAAGTCACCAAGTGTCTTTCTGTGAAGTTTACAAAAAGCCAATAAGCGAAAGTCATGAAAAGGGCAGTTGTGTGTCTATACTACCATTTTGTTGGAGGAAAAAGAATAGAGATCCTATGGAAAAATAGAAAATAGAAATAGAAAAATAAATGTGTTACATGATGTGATGAATAAAAATGAAGAGACTGAAAGTTAAAATACATCTGAAAGATCTTTATACTTTAAAGGTTTCAAGTTCTCTCCAAACAATTTCTCTAAGAGAAATAGAATAACACTGCTCTTTGCGCTCTATGATCTTATTCATAGTTCCTCTGACTTCATCGTCATCATCAGTCTGCAGTATCATCTAGTGGTTACAATGCAAACTGCATCTTTTCAGATTTTTCAGTTTGTCAATATCAGTAAATTTGAATACAAACCAAAACCCAGCCATTTCCTCGACTTCTCTGGTGGTTCCTAACAAAAACCTAACAAATCACAACAATAAAACCCCAGCTGTGTCATTTTGTTACTGTTTGTTGGGGACACTTTTGACAGATTCAGCGTTATCAAAGATGAGACAATTGTAAGAGATTTCCCAATCTCAGATCACCTGTGCCAGATTATCTCAAAGTCTCACCTTCTGCAAGAAGAGCTGCAGCACTTCTTGCAGGATGAGGTGGAGAGCTACAAAAGCAAGGTCCATTCACTGGCAAGTTATTATTACCCCATACATCCAAATGCAGAACTATCCCTTTAAAAGTATGAGTGTCTTCACAGCTTTTGAAAAACACACTGACGTGTATAAAGTACAGGTTTTGTGACACCTACAAAGTTTAAAGACCGGAGGAAGATCTTTGGTTAAAATGAAAGATGCAGAGTTTGAGATGATTAATTAGATGTGACCTTTATTGCACTCGTCAAACTCCACACTCATCTCCAACACTGTTACACTGCTGTTACACCTCAATCACAAACTGTATGTACATGTTCCTCTGTCCTTCACTGTAGACGTTACATCCTGTCATACATATTATTGAAATGTACGTTTCACCTTCACACAGTAGAAAACTGACCTTTAGCCATAACTGAATGTCAAGCAATAATGTAAATGTCGTGTTTTAGCTTTACTGTGTATAGTTTGAAACTATAGCATGCCAATGCAGATCTTGATAAGAACTTACTTTGAGTCCGTTGTGTTATTGGCGTACTACTTTGTCACGTGATCACATACACCGACGGCACACTTCCCTCCGCCCACAGTTACCTCATTGGTTTTTTCCTCTGTTCTGATCGGTCTGTACAGGCCACAGGTAAAGGCTACTGAGGGTGAAACTGTTTCTCTCTTGATCCATATGCATCCTAATTTATAATATCTGGTTTGATATGCACTGCTCTCTTGTTCTGCAGGGGTTTTGTGTTTATAATATTTTAATGTGTGTGTGGTGCTTGTTTAACTTTATTATTGGCAGGGTTGAGGTTTTATCATCCGTCTTACTTGGAATGTTTTTTCACAGGGTGAAACAGTAATGAAAAATTGAGTCTTTTTCTATCTTGACACTTACTCGTCCTTTTCCCAGTCACATGCTGCAGCCTTTAGCCAGATAATGGGTGAAGTTTAAGTTCACTGACTGGATGGATGTAAATTGTTTTGATACAAAATGTTGAGCAAACTTTTCACAGTGATTAGATTCGTACCTGAGCAGACGCACGTCTGCTGTAGTTGAAAGCTGTAGCTAGTTTGCCTGTCTAAGAAAATTAAAATCAATAAGCATTAATGTGGAGAGTTTATAGTCCCAGTCACTAGTGTCAGGTCTTCTTCAATACATATTATTTTAAATCATGGTTCTGGCAGGACATGTATTTGGGCATGTGATTGACAGCGAGTACTATTCATGCTTGGTACATGTTTGCAGGTGTAGAGGGTCGTGCACTTCTCAGTCAGACCCACCCCCACTCTTCGTAATATGGTCGCATCTGGTTTCAAAAAATATTAAAGTCACAGCTTCCAAGTAACAAGATGCAGAATTGTGCATTGCATTTGGTTTGAAATGGAGCAAAAATGCCGAGCACAATCATTTTCAAATCAATATTTAACTAATATATTGCTGTGTGAGACCACGTGCCCCTGCTTTCTTGCTTAATTAACTATGCCTTACTAAGATAACTTGGCTAACAGTAACAAGCCAAACAACTGGACTGACTGTACAGTTTAAATGGTTTATCCTGTTTACATTCCTGACTGGTAAGAAACACAGAATTTTCCTTTAAACAAGCAGCTACTGTATCTGGAATGTACTGAAGAATAAAAGTGAGAAAAAAAAAGGTCCTGTATTTGCCCTTTAATCTGCACCAACAACAAAATGTAATAGATTATTGTTTTTACATGTTTTTACCAAATGTTTTCAACCAACTGTTCAGTTTAGTGTCTGTGAGACACCAAGAGAGGAAAGTTGTGTAAAAGAAAACAAATGAAGGAGAAATAAAAAAGGTAAAAGAGGTAAAGAAAAGCAAAAAAAAAGAAAAAAAGAAAAGAAAAGAAAACAAAGGAATAAGGTGGGAAAAAAGATTGTTTCCCCTAATTATGTTGTTTTTTTCTGAATCTCTTCTTCTCTCCAGCAGATGGCAGTAGAATAAAGAGTCTCACTCAAACTGCAGCCAGAGAGAGGAGGAAAGTTTCCATTTTACAGAATAATAATCATCATGTCATTATTATTATTTTCATAGACAATGCAATGTTGACTTAGGTTTTTACAATGCAGAAAACGTTTTTATTTCGAGTTCATAATAAAGATTATGCCTAGACTGTAATCTATCAAATCCCAGGTACAATTCTTCATGAGGATTTAACAATGAAATTCAGAATCATAACTTTGATCACAGAGTTTATGGTTTTCCCTGTACCTGTGTGGTTGGTTTGAAAGGAAGAACCCATTAAATGTTGGTGTGGATCTGGATAAGGTGACAGATACAGGAGTGGGGTTACAAATGCATCTGTGCATCCCATGTCTCATCTGCGGGTGAAGAGCAAGCAGGGCATGTTTTGAACCAAACATAAATGAAAAATGTGCATGAGGTGATAATGTGAAAGCCAATCAGCATTTGGACTGGGACAGAAATGGTATTGTCCAACAGTTTACTGGTGACGTCTGTGGATTTTTAGTTTCAAAAACTGCCAGTCAAATAATTAATCCTGGCAATTATTTAAAGTAAGGTAAGACTTTAAAATTCTATTTATTTATGTTTTCCTTTTTCGGGTGAGTTGGTGAAGACTGTGTTAGTTATTTTCTACCCAGAATGAATAACACGTCGATACAATCTGCTGTGGTGCTCTGAGTCAAGGAGATGTTTTTATGTCATGCTCAGGTTACCTAATGTGCAGCAGCCAAAACAAGTCTAGAGCAGCATCTATCTGTTCAGTCCCCTGAATAAGCCTTTGATTTACGCTCTCATGTGTCTTCTCCTCTTTACTCCTTCATTGGACCCTCTGGCTCTAATTAGCAGGACACACAGGAAGACGACACAAACGACAGAATGAGGAGCGATGAGGGGAGTAGGGAGTAACTGGGGAGGCGTGTTTGCTAATGACATGAATCGTAGTTGGCAGGCAGCTGAGCCTGGCGGCAAAGTGTGGACAGAGAGAGATGGAAGCACAAATGTGTAGCTCCTCTCACACTTGGCCAAACAAATCCGGAGCAACAGAGAATACCTGGACTGTAAATAGCCGGAGTCCGTTTCACAGCCAGGGGATTATTTGCTTTTTTTTTTTGTTTGTTTGTTTTTCACACTCAACTGTTGTACAAGCCAAGTGGAGCATATGTGACGTCGGAAATGGAGCACATTTTTGGAGAGAGGCTTGTGTCTTCTGATACATGAATGTTCCTGACGGATACAAATCACCTCACTGTAAAAAAAAAAAGGTTTTTGTGATAATGCAGGCAGCATTGACCCGACCGTTGCGCCATAAAGCATTGCGGCATCATCTTGTCTCTGAATTACCAACTGTTTTGCTCACATCATGAGCATTTTGTGTCACCTGCAGCTCAAACACCGAGAGGCAAAAACAAAGTCATGATCCTGTGAGTTGCCTGACAAATGAACACCAACAGAGGGGAGGCAAATTCAGTTGACAAGCCAAAATTCTGAGAATTTGCAAACTTTATGTAGACATAATAGACATTGAGACCAATCTGTATCTGTTTCTTCAATGTCACAAGTTCTGGCAAGTTCTGATTTAGTCTTGCTCTGGTCTGTACTTGCTGGGGCTCCGGTCCGATTAGACAAAAAAATGCAACCTCAGCCACACTCTAACACAGAGAGACAAGGCCTGGAGCGAGCTATAGGTGAAGAACCAAAACTGAGTTTACTTTGCAAAGAGCTCGGAGATGATAAGATGATGCCTGAGGTGGTCAGATTAAGGTCATATTTATTCAAAAAAAGACTGGAGTGTATGCAGCAAAACAAGCCACAGAGGGCAGCAGCACTCCCAAGTTAGTTTGACAATATAAAACTCCACTTAAAGGAAACAATTGCACCACTGAGCACCAAAAAAAAAATCAAAGATTTTCCAGGCATTGTGTCGTGTTGACCTATTCTTCCTCAGAAGTAGCAACAGAGTAAATGCTCCACGACATAAGAAAGTCTTTTTGTTTAGTTAGGGAGGATGTTTGCTGTGGGTGCAGACAGTTGTGGACCCATCGGCCCCACAGAGGGACTTCATGTGAAGCGGAAGCTGATTGATCTGACTCGTGTGTCCAGACATCAACAACTGAAAGCAGGAGGTGGGGCTGAAGGACAGACTCTCACCTCACATGTATCACATTTAGCAGCTCCACTCTCAACCCTCTCTCTCTCACACACACACACACACACACACACAGCATGCACCATCATGTTCTCCTTTTTAGTGAGGTCATTATCCTGTTAACGTCCCTCCTGTGTCGGAGGTTCATTGCCACTTAGGGCTGCACACGTCGATGGATAAAAATTGCGTTGTGCTAGCTGACCATTTCCTGAAACGTCTCCAGTGCCCAAACCATTAGCCACTTCCCATTTGTTTTCGCTCGTGTCCTCAAACACTGCTCCTGCCAACTTCAGTCACAACATTCCCGGGAGGCTCTGGCCTCTTTTATCCTTCCGTTTTTAGGTTCATGAAACATTTTAGAGAGAAACTAACATGTCGCAATATATAAAGAGGTTCTGATGGTACCCTGCAGATCTATGATGACCCCAACAATCATTCCATCCTGTTCTGACCATTATATCTTAACATTTGGCACAAATGTTCATTTGCACTGAGGTTGAACTCATTCGAATTTGCTAGGTCAGAGAATCCTTTCCATCATGGTGGCCAAAGTGCAGAAGTCCTTTCTCCTGCAGCTCTGGTATTTTTACAGTTTTTTTTACAGTTCCTTTACTGTCGACCACTATTGCCTCCTCCACCTGCCTCCTCTTGCTCTCTCCTTCTCTGTGTGCCTGATGCATGCCTCCCATCTCCAGACCATTCTCTCCCTTGGTCTCCTAGGTCTCTCTAATGTGTTTTCTCAGCCTCCCCATAGCATGTGGTGAGGAGCACTGCAGTGTACAGTTGAGCTTCCTTCAGCCTTGTTACAGTCAGAAATAGTTTGATGTTGCCAGAGTGACACTGCCCGGTCTAGTCACTTCCCACCACGTTCTCCCTTTTATCCCGCTATGCTCCAGTTTCGGATTCTCTCTGCTTTGCTCACAGTCTCACACTTTTGTCTCCTCACATTTCACGTGTTTTTTTTCCTAATTTTTCCATCTCTCGACGAGTACGTTGGGTGTTTCTCCTGCTCCCTCCATCATGTTGCTGAACAAGACTGTGGTCAACTGAAATTAAGTGTTTACTGTGGTAATTTAATGAAACTGAGGCTAATAAATTGAAGCTAAATAGAATGACATACATACATACATAAGTAATATTAACAGATTTTTATTCTTGATCTGCTCTGCTCTGCCTGTCTTTGCTGGGATGCACATCAGCTTCTTCTTGAACTGCTGTTTGTTTGTTTTTTTTATTATGACTCAAGTGTCTCCTAAAAGAGCTCAATAATTAGCAGTTTAAGACCCTTTCCAACCTGGAATGTACACTATATTTCCAAAATGTAAGAGTTTCCAGTTAAAATAAACGTCATAGGGGTAAACAAGTGAGCACCTGCTGTTTCTTTGCTTTGGTTTTGTATTATTTTTAGTCCAATTTTCTGCTTGCTGAATCCAAATACCAGCATCACTGCAGTCTGGATTTTGTGTGTGTGTATGCCTGGTATTCCTTATGTTGTAGGGACCTAATCTGTTTACACAGTCACATTAGGGGGACTTGTCTTCCTTATGGGGACAAAAATCCCATAATGTAAATTGTTACATCTTAAGGTGAAGACATGTTTTAAAGTTAGGCTGAGGTTAGGGTCAGGGTTAGGGTTAGGGCACTAGTAATTATGGTTAAGGTTAGAGTAAGTCTCCAGGAAATGAATAGAAGTCAATGTAATGTCCTCTGAAGTCATGGAAACCAGTGTGTGTGTGTGTGTGTGTGCGCACGCGTGTTTAGAATGCACACAGGTACCTTGTCCCGCAGGCCTGAATGAGTCGAATACAAATAATTATTAATTAAGGGCTAATTTGCTGCTCCATTGATTCCAGCTCCCATATCGCTCCGCTGTGCTCCTCAGAGGATTAATGAGAGCGCAGACAAACCTCCACAGCCTGTACATTCATGTGGATTTCTCTGCAGGTCTTGTTGTCTAAAAAGAAGACTTCAGAGGTTTCATGGATTTTTCGTGGGGAGTCAGTGACGTGGGAAAAGAATCTGCCTCTGGCTTTTGCTGCATGTGGGTGAGGTTAAAAGGTAAAAACAAGCTGCATTATTCAGTTTGTCTCAAAATAAATTATTTTTTGTGTCCGTGACACACAAAAACCTTGGATGGTTACTAAGACCACTTAACATCTAAATGACAGGTCGGGTCATTGTTCTTCAGGCTGTGTGAACAACGATAAAACTACAACTAAAAGACGACATAGCTCTCTTGAAGTCAGTGCTTAATCATTCCATTTTAAAGGTCCATTGTAGAACCATTGAAATAACTTTATTGTGTTAAGTCATAAAATGACCATGGAATATCATCAGGGATTTAGGAAACATGTTCAAAAACGGGCTTCACAGTTAACAATGGTACAACCAGTTTATTCAGAATTAAATGTTTCCTTTTCAGTCCAGAAACTCTATGTTTTTGCCACTATCCTCCTAATCAAACAGCTGATAGCACTAAAAAGCCTCACCACTCCTCTCAAAAACATCTAGATGAAAGAAGAAATGAAACTCTGTAATGGAGATGAGAGAAGAATTTTAAGATAGATGCTAGTGAGAATGATTTTCCTCACAGATATCCAGTGTCTCTCTTCATGGTGTTAATGGTAATTATTTAATGCAAGTAATGCTTCCAAACCTGTTATTGTTTTATTGTTGCTAATCTCTCATCACGGGATAATTCTCCACTGTAAATCAGAGCAGACGCACTTTGGGACTCATAATCCTAAAGATTTGATCGACTAATTAGCAGCACAGGACATGTGTTTTTGCTGTGTAATTACAGATATGTACAGCTGCATCCTCCCCTCTGGGTTTTGTTTGTTTGTGCGTGGAACAGATTTTCCTCCTCTGAGGGTGTCAACAGTGTTCAAGACACTTCTCTCTCACGTCTGCTTTCTTGTGTTCCTCAGTGATCAGAGCAACACAGGATTCAGCTCCGGGATGCCTGCCAAGCTTATCAACACTTTAACCACCTTCTAATGTGTTTATATGGAGTTTAAAAGAAGCTTTGTGTTTCTCCCATTATTCACACACAAAAGGTTCTTATCTGACTCACAACGCTGCTGCCGCTAAGAATAATAGAACATTTTAAGTATTATGGCCATGTAGTTGATCTTGCCTTAAACACCTTACACTTTTTCAGTTTGAGTGGAAAAAAAAATCTAACGCACGCACATACAAACACCAAGGAGGCGGAGCTACAGACTCACTGTAGGCCTCACTGCGGAGCCAACGCTGAAAAAAATGAAAAACATTAAACTTATGACACAGCTTCCCAAAATGTAAAATTGAAAGGTTTTCCCTTTACAGTATGTACAGATCCAGCTTTTCCCATGGCTTGTGGAAAGTACACACGTTTTCAAGACCTCCCGCTCTTAGTAAGACCCACCCCACGCTTCACTAGTTCCAGCCTGTCATCCAAATATGTTATCAACTGAAAAACTCAAGGCTCAAAACCACCACCTCACAAACCAGCGGGTGACACCTACCATGTCCATTTCCAGACGGTGGGTGGACGGAGTCTTTGTTCTGTCTCGCAGTGTCCAGGGTCGCGTGACTGTTCGGACTGGACCATAGTTTCCCCTTTCACTGGTTGGACCCGCATCTGAGAACGACACACAGCCATGTCCTTGCACATGAGCTTTTATTACATAATCTGTCACTTTCTACATTTTCACATTCTGTATTTCTCTGTTTCCATCCTTTGTAATTTTGATTTCTGTCCGTCCTGGAAGAGGGATCCCTCCTCTGTGGCTCATTTTTTTTCCCTGTCCAAGTTTTTCTGTGGAGTTTTTCCTCACTCGATGTGAGGGTCTAAGGACGGAGGGTGTCACTTGCTGTACAGGCTGTAAAGCCCTTTGAGGCAAAATGTGTTTGTGATGTTGGGCTCTATAAATAAAATTGACTTGACTTGTCTTGAAAATGTCAGTGAAATCAATCCAAGAGTTTGAAGGGTTGATCAATTATGTCACAAGACATCTACAGCCAAAACTACAACAATAACACCTATGTAAAAGTGCAGAACAAACTCACAAAATATGTGAGTGAGGAAGAAAAAAAAAAACTTTTAAAAAAATCAAAAGTTGTGAAGTTCTCCTCCTGGCATGTTTGTACGGAACAGATTAAAGGCGGTCACAAATCCTGATGGATAGAAACCAGAGGACAGACTGATAAAACTACCGCGGTGATGATGTGACAGTCTGATACTGACAAGGGGACAAGGTGATCTACACTGTGTCTGCGCGTGTGTGTGTGTGTCGGGGGTTTAAATCTTAACAGTGCAGAGAAATACAGCACATATTGCCTCTGTCCTCCTTCCTCCCTCCTGAGTCGGCTGAAAGTGGAGCTTGATAAGCATGTCGCACCTCCCGGCGCCATCGACCGTCACCTCATGAGCTCCTCCACTCCACCTGAAACCTCGCCACCAAGTTAAAACAGCCAGTAATTACATCCCCCATGCTGGAACCCCACAGCCCCCCAAAAAACAAAGAGTCAATGAAATGCTGCAGTCCTTAAACATCAATAAAAACCAAAGAGAGGGAAAGCAGGGACGTAGAGGGGGAGGACATTTGATTTTTATTTCGCTGTTAATGGCGAGCATTCCATGAAGTGGAATAATGAGGCAGATCAATATCCATCAACCTACTGCCCAACTCGCCACCCTGCCCATTACACTGAGGCCTCGGGGCAGCAGAACCTGCACCGTGAGTAAGAAGGTAACTGGAAATAAAATTCAAGAAAGTTGGAAAGGACTATTGATCCATGCCATAAATAATAAAATTATTGATTGTTTTCAGGTTTCAGACCTGGAGATGGCGTGGTATCTCGGATGATGTTTTTCTGGTGCAATCAGTCACATTTTGCTCATTTCCAGCAGCATATCCCAATTTGTTCATACACAGAGGAGCTGAGATTCTGACTGGGGCTGCAGCAATTGATCATTTAGTAACTGTAACCGACGATGAAAATTAATCACAACCATCTTGTTAGTTGGTAACTTCAGCTTCTTAAATGTGAATACTGTATGTTGTGGTTTCTTTGCTCCTGTGTGGACAAGATATTTGAGGGCATTTTGATGTTTGGGAAACACCAATCAACATTTTCTGACATTTTATAAAACTCAACTCATCAAATAACTGAGAAAACGCTCGACTGATTTATTGATATTAAAAATTGTAAGTTGCAGCCCCAGTCTATGTGCAGACAACGATTCATTACTTCTATTCAATCTGTCAAAAAGAAAATAGTCTTGTTAAACATTATTTTTGAACCAAATTCCACTGCAGCGGAAAACCCACAAGTAACTCATTAGGGCGTCATAAAGAAAATAAAAAACGGGAAACTGACAACGGTGTGGTGTCAACACATGATATGTGAACCGAAAGACATGTTAATACATACCTGTGCTCACACAGAGGTGCACTTTGCTGAAGCAATAGCTAGAATTAAGTGAGCACAATATGGAAAAATGGCAAAGAAAGTGCAGCGAAAATTGCAGTTCCATTACGGACAATGGCTCCCAGTGTGAGATTTGATGATGGAGCCCACAGGAGTGGGTGGGATGTAACAGCTGCTGAGTGTTGAGACCTCTGTGAGCAATAGAACTCGGCTGAAGCAACGCACAAACATACTGTAAATGGGGCAAAGCCAAAGCAGAATTGTGAAACAGAGGAAATGTACCACATACACACACACACCTACTCACACTGTAGCAGGAATAAATCACATTGTAACACCACACAGACACACACACACACACGCGCGCGATCACGTAGCTGTCTTTTAAAGGACCCTCCACTAACTTCTAATTTGAACAGCCCAAACATAGCGTTATCCCTAACCTCAACCATAACCAGTTAATTTCTAACCCTAACCTTAATCTAACCACAGATCAAATGTTACAAATGAGGTCCTGCCTTATTAGAACCAAGATTTTTAATCCTGTAAAAAAAAGTGCTGACCATGGGGGAGAAGGTTCAGTGCTCACAAAGGTGGTCACAAATGTGCGCACACACACACACGCACACACACACACACGCACACACGCACGCACACACACACTAGAAGATAAGACAAAATTATCCTGCAACACGTTAAACCGACACATCCTTTTTATTATCTGCTCGTGAGACTGTTCACCACCACATTAGATATTGCTCATTTAATGATTTGATGCTCGATTAACTTTGCTCATAAAGTCCTGCAGTATGAGTCTCTTTCCTTCTCTCTCTGTCTCTCTGTGTGTCTCTGTCTTTCTGTCTCTCTCTCTCTCTCTCTGTCTCTCTCTCCACTGGCCCACCTCAGACAGCAGATCTGCTTGGATGTTGCCCGGTTCATTTAGGTCCACTGGAACAAGCTATTCGTGGATTAGGGCAGGCAACAACTGTTGGAATGTTTTTGTTTTTCAAGAGATGAGTGTAAAATGTGTCTCTACAGTTGTATTTGAGTGATTTTTCTCAGTTTGTTACCTCAGTCCTACAATGCTAATGCTTTCTGGCAGTGCAGTTAATTAAAATGTAAGTTCGTTAATACATGTAATCCTCATCTTCCTAATTTAACAAGTGTGATGTTTTCTGCATCTGGCTCAGATTTTCCAAGCAAGACGTAGAAGCTTACATGTCACTCAGCACTCCACATTTCTTCTTCTTGTTTACTCTCTGCTCTTTATGTAAAATAAGAAAAAACTAAGCTCAGCCAAATGCCCTCATGCAACATAATTCAGCCATTCAATGTGAGGCTGTTTCTGGTTTATTTATTTTTGTTGCCGTCATTGGTTCATTTTGTCCTTGGTTCATAAAACCTAATGTGCTGTGTGTTTTGTATTTGTTCAGCTACTTTATTAAAAAAAAAAAACAACAACTTTCAAATGAAAAGATGTTGCTTGCCTGCCCTTTGGCAATTCACTTGCAATCAGAATTAACTAAATATTGGAATATTTATATAACCAAGGAGCCAAATGTCAGAGTGTAAAAGCAGTGATGAGAGAAAAAGCACACATTTTCTCTTAAATGGGAATAAATGTTACAGGGAATATTTGACTGACACTGACAGGTAACAAAATACACTCCATTAGTCATGTCATTTACACCTCCTCTGTTAAAGATTTTTAAAGTAATTTGCTTGAGGAACACTTTTTTGAAATGACACGCAGTAAATAAGGTGAATACTATCTAAGTGAAGTTTGAATTGAAACACAGTGGGTGTATTTGTGGACCCACAGGCAACATTAAAGCCTGTTTCTGTGTTTCTGGAGATTCGTGGGTCAGTGTAGTACAGGATAGGAATAACAGTATGGACGTTGGACAGGATGAAAATCATAGATCTGTTCTGCATTACAGTTTTTCCTCAATTGCTAAGACACATTTCTTGAAAGCTGCTCTCCTTTTCCTCTAAACTGTGAACACAAAACCTAATTTTCAAGCTGCATTCACAAAACCTCAGACTCTTCTTGCAAAACCAAACTCTCACCTCAAAACAGTTCAATCTGTGCTCAAAACTGAACTATGTTGTCAAATCGTGCCCCGAGTCAATCAAAATTCAAAACACTACTGAACAGTCACTAAACACTACATAGAAACATAGAAAACACAATGCTCAGGACAAGAAGCTGGATAAATAAATATTTATTGTTCACTGTAGGCTAAATGCATGTTGCAGAACAAAATACCTGTGTATTTAGCACTTGTACAAAAAGACAAAAAACAGAAATCTTGTGCATTTGCCACATGTGTACAGTAAGCCCATGTAAAAAATAAAGTACAAAAATACTGTTCTTGGTCTTCGCTGACCACCTCGACCTCCTCTCACACAAACTCTTCTTCTCAGATTTCTATCCACCGTAGGGCCTCACAGACCAGTGCTCTCTGAACTGGCTCATATGTTCCCTCACATCAAGTGTGATCCATTTTGAGTTGTTGTGTTCAAGTGGTGACACCTGTGCTTTAATTGCGTTTGACTTTTGTCACCTGTGCTCACCATTATGCAGCACGGGTGCATCCCAATGAAAATGTGTTGGCAAGTTGTGTCTAAACAGGTGAAAAGTGCTTATGGTTTTGCCAAAAGAGTGATGGATTCAATCAGTGGGTTCAGGCAACTGAGCGTTTGGTTCAGACAATAGGGTTTAGTGATTTAGCAGTCGAGAAAGACTGTAATAATGAACAAGCTCTCAGCTGCACAAGTATCTACATCTGCTGATCATGCACTGACAGGATGGTCAGTTATACTGTGTCCACACCTCAATGCATTTGCTGCTTTATCGCAAATTTGTCTGTAAATGGGAGCGTGATTTAAAAAAAATATCAGTGTAGTAACCCGCCCATACACACACATATACAGTATATAAGTGTACCTGAACACCCAGAGACTGTGTCCATGTTAATACGCAGCCCATGCCTTTAGGACTCTGGGTCTTTGGCCGTCTTTGCTGAAGGCTCCACCCCTCGTGTGATTGATGGTTCAGCTGATGGCAAGTTGTCAGATTTTATTGGCAGTAAAGGGCTACCACACCGCGCCCTGAATATCAAACAACCCTCGACCTACTCTGAACTTCTCTGCACAGTATTCAAGTGTTTGGCTGTTTCTCATCAGTCTTTACTTTAAGATGCAGCAATGAGTCAGGATTATGTGAAGAGTAACTGACATTTCTCTGCGAATCTACAGACTGAATCTTCCTCTGAAGAACTTGTAAATAACATTGCTTTTAAGAAGTTGGTCCCTCTGGAACACCATCAATCTTCTTTCTCTGTTTGCGGTTTCCCTTCAGGACCCTACTGTACCATATACAGCTGCCTTTGTTGATTTTTTTTATTCATTTTCAAGGACAGATTGATACAAGAGACAGCTGATAATCAACTGTCTTGGTGGATCCCAGGAGATGCCCTCTTCAGGTACCTTTTCTAAAATACACAAACATACTCTCTGCATTCTGGTGCTGTAGAAAGTAAAAATTAATGTGTTTCAAGGCTGAAAAGAGTTTTGCCTGGGTGACCTACTTGTTTCTTAAGGTGAAATGATGTAGGGAGCCAACCAAAGCATAAATAATTAATAAGTTTTTTTTTTATTATTATCATTTTTTAGGTCTTATTTTCTGCTTCATATGAAAGGCGACACCCACATACTCTGAGATGAACGGCAAAGTGTGAGGACACCACTGGAAAATGAGTCACATTCGATAAAACTTTTAAGTATTAGAATTAGAATTGTCTTACTAATAAAATACTGTTTTAAAACGGCAACACAGATTTAGCCTTACTGTATACTATAATATTATAATGTTGTATGACAGGCAGCAGGGTTAGCCCTTACCCTAACCCTAACCCTAACCAGACTGAGCACTGATGGAAAACCCGTTGGTATTTCTGCACTTTTTCCTCTGACGGGAGCATCTGTCTCTTGGATCATGGTCATTGGTGGGGCACAGAGTGTCTGCACAGCTGGGATGTCATTCTGTGGTGACATCACGACTTCATCCTATCACTCAGGTTAGACTCAGAGCTAGTTACTTTCCTTCAGTTACTTTGCTCCCACATGTCACTCATCTCTCTCTCTCTCTCTCACACACACACACACGCTGTTCGACATGTAATGTTCCGTTTATCACGTTGTTGCCATCGTGAAACTTGCATCGCCATTTTTCTAACTAGAGTTAGAAAGGAGGTTATGTGAAATATTCTGACATTAAATGTGATATGTGACAAATGCTAAACCCAAGAGGAAGTCAAAAACAATTCAGTCCCTGTGCTTTTTTGCAACATTTTTTTTTCCTCCTTCAGGTATGTTGGTCATATTTTCAAATCCTAAAACCACGACCCAAAATTCACCACGTTTCACCCATCCTTGCAAATGTACGTGCTTTTGAGTAATTGATAATTATTATTATTATTATTTTTTTAAATCTCTGACATAAAATTGACATTGACAGTTCAAGATTTTTTCTGTGATGTGGTTGTATGAGGTAATGACACATAATCAGCACTGACAGTACCCAGTACCAGGAACCACCACATTAAATCATTCCATTTGCTGCAGATGGTTCATAATCACCAAAACCCCCTCCTTACAGCAGCTTCACTGGCTTCCAATAAAATCCTCTTATATACATGTAAGGTCATCTGTCACCTCGCCCCCCTCTATTTGTCCAGCCTGGTCCACATTGCCGTCCCTTCCCGTTCCCTCACACCCTCCTCGTTTCACCATCTGTGGGTGATCGGGGCTTTCACCTGGCTCGCTCTCCTTCGCCTTCAAATCACATCTAAAAAGTCACTGTTTAAAGAAGCATGCTGTATTGTCCCTCTGTAAATTGTTTTCATTGTCTTTGTACATTGTTTTATATATTTTTTATTGTAATGTCCCATGATCTGGTGTTTTGAAAGGAGCTTTTTAGAATAAAATGTATTATTATTATTATTAAACACTGAAACACATAATCACTGAAATTATGGCTGCCAATGGCAACATAAGGAAAAACAGATACAGCCAAGTCCTGAAGAAGGAAATACAGGTTTGTTCCACTTATGTTCACCAATTTATCTTGCCATTTGAGAGCCTTTTTTTATGACTGAAGTTTGAAAACAGCTCACTCTTCCACACCACTTGATAGAGAAAAATGATCATTTTAAAATGACTTTAAGGCCTGGAAACTGCTGCATGGTTCGTGATCAGTGGTAGAATTTCTGTGCTTAAAAATTTATACCAAAGCTTCACTTCTGACAGGTGTATACCTAACCAATCAGAATGCATGTTGTTGATGATGTGGAAAAATGGACTGTTTGAGGGACATCCTTTAAATCTTAAAACTTGAAGCTTAATATTTAATTACTCAATAGCATTACTGTATATGCAATGCAAATAGTGAAATTATCATACCTCAAAATACACATATCCTCAGTTGAATCCAGTGAGGTGGCATCGCTAGCATTTTACATTTGCCCCTGAGTGTCTCCTGGTGACTCAGGTGTCCAGTGAAGGTTTACCAAGGATTAGCCCAGTTGAACCTCTGGTGGACATATGACCTGACCCAGTCTGTGAACCAGCAACCCAAAGATGAAGTTGGATTAGAAGTCCCTGCAGCACAGACAGGTGACTTCCGAGTGAAACAGAGAAATGTAGGCAGTGATTCAGAGTTCCTATCAGTGGAAGAAAAGTGGAACTAAAAGAACAGAAAAATAGAAAGACATTTTCTGCTACACCCACCCACACACAGCACCAGCAGCAAAAACAACTGAACACATGTAAATAAATAGAGAAAATCCACTTTGTTAAGGACACGCTGAACCTCATAGTGTGTGTGTGTGTGTGTGTGAGTAAGAGAGAGAGACAACAGCTGCTGAAGCTCTACCTCAACAATAACTCACTTCTTAAACTAATGATCCACGCTGAGATAAATGGATGAGGAGTTTGGACTAAGAAGCTCTGCGGCTCATGGAGCAGAACTTTCGTCTCTGGCAGTCGACCATATGTTCGTTCACACTTTAAATGTAATATCGACTCGGCTGGAGGTTTGCAAACATGCCGCGATGCGAGACGGCCTCGCCACACGGTGGAGAGCACTCACCGGTAAATTGACAAAATTTTGTTTCATAATGAAAACTCAAATGTGAGCAGCAGTTTGATTCACTTGTCTGTTGTTTTTTTTCCCCCATTTCACTTGATGTAATCGGGGATATAAAAGTCTACAACGCTTTTATCTGTCAGTTTGGCTGAAGGCGTGACCAGCAGGAAACTGAACGATCAGATCCGTCCATGCCGCACGTACAACAAATCAATGCATATTCCCCCCAGTGTGGCAAAACTAATATACACTTTAGTTTCACACTGACAATTGAAATGAAGTTACATGGACTCACAAAGGCAGACAGCAACTCTTGATCAAATGAAGTGAACGAGGGCGTGTAGAGCGGTGTGTAAAGCACTGATGCAATAACTCCATGTTTGTACATGGAGCTAAAACCCAAAGAGACATTATTGATTTGGCGTGTCTTACTGGTCCCACATTTATGACACAGTTGTTTGTGTCACCAGGTGTTTCTTCAAAGAAGCAGTCTGCTCCATCATTCCCAAAGTCTGTGAGGACGCTGTGAGGTGCAAATCGCAGAGGCAAATTAGAGAAAATGCGACTAACAAAACAAAACCAGGAAAAATAAAAGTATTAAGACGTATTAAGGTTATCCAGCAGGTTGTGGTTTCTGTTTTCCAGTTGTCTTTTTTTTTGACTCGTTGTAAGCCACAATTCTGTCAGTAAGTCAGAGAAATTGCAGGAAAACGGTAGCTAAGGCCACATCCACAATGAATCAGCATGAAACGTAAACTCTCTCTTTTTTTCCCATTTCAAAGAAGTTCCCCGTGAAGACGGCATCGTTTCAGGAAATATCTCCTTCCACATGGAGCCGCCTGAATTGAAACACTGTAGTACATATGCCAGGCCTGTATGTGGCGCTGTGACGCTGCACCAGAACACGGAGAAGAAGACGTGAGACAGAATAAACCAAACCAGAGGAAAGAAAGGCAAATAAATTAAGAAAATAAAAGAACAAACAGACCAAACAGCCGTGTTGTTTGGTGGATATTCAGTGACTTAACAGGTGACTTTTCTTTTTCCCCCCAAAATGCGACAAACTCTAACGACTTTATGCGAGGACATTTTCAGTTCAGCCACACGAGTGAACTTCATCTAACTGTATTTACTGCGGGCAGAGAGTCAAACACACACAGAGGCACAGCATACGTACATGCAGCAGCAGCAGCAAGTGTGAGCTGCGGATGTGCAGAGCAGCTGACTGTGTGCACAACAATCACTCATCTGTATTGTTCATTCAACTAAAAATAGTGTCTGTGAGACAAGGTTTTGTTTTCTCTTTACTTGACTTTACGACTCAGTGAAAAGGCCAGACCAATATTAACCCTGATCTTATTTGTCTCCTTGCCTAAAACACCACTACCTCACAATTTGTTGCATTTTTTTTTTTTTTTTTTGCCTTGCTCACTTGTCACTCTCAGTGTTCTGCACTAGATGTAGTGAATGTGTAGACTCTCAAGCTACTCAATAACAACTTTTATGAAAAAAAACTATTCTGATATAATTGCAGACAAAATATAAAATACAGTATATCGTTCACCCATTCTTCTAGGGACATGATGGTGACATGACAGGCAGACAGACGCAAAGTAAGTGTGGTTAGTCCAATGTCACCCCTCAGAATAAATAATACCTGACTCAGGCAAAAGGCCAAGAGGAATAGGAATTATGTACTTTGTCTTATGCATGTGTATACAGGTGTGTGTCAGCTGTTATTGGCAGCAGCCTTTTTTTTCCCATTTTTATTTTCACGCTTGTCCCCGGAGACCGTAAGCCGAAGCAGCGTGCGTCTCTTGCCGACACGAGCACTGCAGGAGGTTTTTTCACTGTCTCTCAAAGGACATTGATCCAGTCACCAGGACATGACGTCTCAGTGGACACTGTGTCTGTACAGAGTCAATAGAATGATCAACATCTTCCTGTTGCCATGGGTCACGGTCAAACACAAAAAGAAATGGTTCTGATGTGACGGACGTCTACTGTACATTAAAAGGGACAATTCAAACATATTTATAAAAGTGTGGTTGCATGAAGGCTACACCAACCGTGTAGCCCTCTTCTGCACGGAGCTTGCATGTTCTCCCTGTGTGTGTGAATGCGTTTCTTCCCACAGTCCACAAACAGACAATGCAGATTTGGGGATTAGGCAAATTGGACACTCTAAATTTTCCACAGACCATTGTATTATTTATGTATATATTGTTCTGCTACTGTCTGTTATAAAGGTCTGCAGAGCATCCTTAATCTTCTGACAGGTCATTATCAAAGATGGAACATGATAAGCAAACGCTTTTCACATGTCTCAAATAAAGATCTCTTCAGACAAAGCTCTTAAAGAAACAGGGAAACTATGAGACCTGAACCAGGGCGACAGCAGTGTTTAAATATCTAATAGTATGAGACAGCTGCAATTTAAGATCATATTCACAACTAGCCAACAGAGCTTAATATGTGCAACAAAAATGGATGGGTTAGGTTTAACAGCGAATCTATTTCCATATGTGGTAGAGAGGGAGAGGGCTTGTTTTTTAAGAATTGGTTCTAAATCGGGTTTTATTTATGAAGATCTGACAACACCACCCTGGAGACGTTAACCCAGGGAAAAGTATTGAGAATCGGAGGTGAGGTGGAGGGGAATCACTGCTATGATTCCTCACAGCGAGCAGAAGAAGACGGATCAAGCGAATGATTTTATGATTAATTCTCAGTCTAGCTGAGAGACAAGTATGCACGGCAACTCTAACACTGCCTGCTGCTAATGTCAAGGTTATGCTCTCTACTGTATTTTGTAAATTTTATGTGTTGAGTCACTACAAAAGGCCAGATTTCATGTTAATTCGGTTTTTATTACAATGGTAAATGCTGGTGAGCGCTGTTATTTTATACTGTAGACCTGTATGAGGCTCCAAGCCTGCAGAGCGACAGCAACAGTGTCTCCTGTCTCTACTCTTTTCCTGCATTTAACAGGTTTGAAGCCTGTAACACTACATTTTACTAATGTGACACTTACCTTTCTCTCGTCGGTAGACCTGTGTCTATTTGTTTCCCTCCAGGCTCCTGTAAACTTTCAGTGACTCTGGAGTAAGATGATGGGAAAGCAGTCAGGAAGTTGATGTCAGGATACTGCAGGTCTGGAATCATGTCCAGCTTGTGATGATATCATCGGTGTTGTGTATGGATCTCAATAAGCGGACATCCAGTCCTGGATAAAAAGGTAATTGGTGGATTTATTTACAAAAAAAGAAAATTAGAATTACAAGCCCAGGAACTAAAAACGAGGAGACCGCCTGGCCCGCTGAGGGAACGCCTCCCGGGAAAACTAGAGAAAAAGAGAAAACCAGAGTCAAAAACGTAAATTGCAAAAGATGGAACAGATATCGGAGAAAAATGGTTAGAGCTCATCTGAATTGTTGAATTACCAGAGTATACTGTTTGACGCGCTGACACCTGCCGTAGCCCAGACCAGAGCTTAAGAGGACTTCCCAGTAATCAGAATTGGAAGCAGGTGCGAGGTTGGAGGCTCCGCCCAGCCGGCCAATCAAGTCTTCTGAAAAACAAGGCAAAGGCGTACAACAGGAAACAACAAAACAAGCAAAAATAAGAGGCCGGAAACCAGACCCTGACACAGCTGTTTCCAACCTTGTAAAAGGCACGCTGTATAAGGATCAGACACAGTATACTCAGTCTGTCAAGTTTTACGATATAGGTGATTTCTCTGGATTTACAGTAATCAGCGAGTTCTGAAATCTAGCGACATTTTGCCACATCTTTACTTTCCACAATGGAGTCTTTAGGACCGAGTCTGAGGACGAGCCACAAAATACATTTAGACTGCTTTATTCAATGGGAAACTGAGGTTTGTGTAACCTTGTTAACCACTTACTCTCCCACATAAAGAAAGTCAGCATTTTTAGTCTGTGAGGACACACACGTTGTTGACGTTGTTGTCATTTTTTGTCTTTGGTAGGTTTGTGTTTCTTAGGTGTAAAATTCACTGAGCATTTGTCTTTCTGTTTCATGCGCACAGACGGCGTATCAGTACCTCATGAAAGCACACCTTTGCCATCCCTTCAGCTAGCCCTAGAAATAGTTGGAGAATAATGGTGGGCAGCTGTGTAAAAATTCATACACAGAAGGTGAGAGAAGGTGATTTGTGAAAGAGCAAGAGCAGAACCCCCCCAGCAATCCCTGCTGGCTGTTCTCACCCATCAGAACATTGGGTGGACAGTACATCTTTGTGTTAACACAATGCACGTCAGCACATTTATATGTTTACTCCCCCGTTTAATACAACTACAAACACAGACAACCGCATCCTTAGGAATTATCCATCTATAGATTATCTTCTTCTGAAAGCACTAAATCTTCATTACTTCATACGCAACCAAATTAAAGTTAAAAGTCCAAGTTTCCCCAGGTGTGTCTTCTATTTGACTGACTTTAAGTAATAAGGTGTGAGATGCACAATATCATTTATTGTATCATACCAGAGTCTTTCAATTAGCGGCCTCCCTTTCTTTCCTGCTGCCGTCTTCACTGTTTCTGGATCCTCCCCCGTCTAACTGATTCTTAGCTTTCAACACTTCTCTCAGCACATCTCTTGCATGTGCTCACCCACGCATGTGGAGAGGGCGTTTTGACATTTTAGTGACAGTGAGGGAGGCACTGCATCCTTATTGTGTAGAAAGAAGTCCAGCAGAGGGAAAATATGGCTCCCACACACAGAGTGACTGTGGGATACTGCAGCCATGACCTTTCTGCTTTTCACCACAGACAAAACCAGCAGTGGTAAACAGTGTGGGGCAGTTAACATGTTACTTTACCCTCTATCCAGTAATGACTAGTGTAAAACACAATTACAGTATTAAGGTGTACTAGTCACTGGACTACATGTGCCTCCAGCTCACCAAATAATCACCAATCAACAATCCTCGTTGCTTCCTTATTCTTCCTGAACCATGTGTCCACAGAGATTTCTGCATGTGTTCTTGTCACCTGTACATGCCCTTAGTTCAAATCGTACAAAAATGAGAGAGAGAAAGCTCACTTGGTAGAGGTAAACCCGTGGCTTAGGCTTCCCTCAGTGATTTGAGTTGGCTGTATGAAAATGACTCATCTCGGGTTTCCTTAGCACAGAATGACTACAAGTACTTCTACTATATACTGTAGGTAGTAGTTTTTAGAATTAGGATTATACTTTTTAAAGACTTACTTACAAACCAGTGGAGGCACCCCCTTTTACTTACCCCATGTGACCATGTTTGACACTTGGACAAAGATGCTGTCAGTTCTGTTCTGTCACAGACTCATTACCAGTATGCTCTCTCAGATTTTCTAAATCATCAATTTGACATAATTAGGGGGTGAGCGATATATCGAATATACTCAATATATATCAATTTACTGTTCTGAAAATGATCTATTGTTGTCTATTAATTTACAGGGTTTTTTTTTATTTCTCAACGATTGTTGTTGATGGGAATTTTATGTTGTTTGATTATGGAACTGAGAACATTAGGCAGGCCTACCATGTCATAATTTATTTAATTTTTTTTGAGTGCGTATGGGTTAAGCAACGTGGTTCAAAACAAATAGTTTGCTGTATTTAATTTGATTGTGATTTTCCCGTTTTTGCATGCAAATGGTGGGGAAAAAAACCTAATACAAGAGTCAGTGTTATGCATCCAAGATGTCAATTTATGATTTATACAGTGATGTAGATGCAATATCAATATATATATTGTGAATCGCAATAGATCCTAAAAATATCATATTAATGGTTAATGGGTTAAAGGTTTGATGGAATAGTGGAAAACGGCAGCATATTTAAGTTTGTCTTTCATCGGCAAACACAACTCAGCTGTCAATCCTCCTGTGCTTCTGTTGCCTGCACAAAATGTATAATCAGCAGCTGAAAGGGGGAAGTGGATAAAGTGTTTCCAATATGGTGATGGTAAAGAAGAAGAGAGATACTTACAGTATGGATAAGAATCAGGGTATCAACATTCAACATAGAGTATTCAAGCAGTTCCACTTTCACTATTGTTTGCCATCAAGAATTTTTTGGTAGACAACAACTTCCAGTTTCCCCCAAATAATTTTAAACAACTTTTTTTTTTTCTAATTATTGACACTGAATGTTTGTAGTTGTGTTCTTTCATGTCACCCAGCTTTTCGTGTTCCTGTTGAACATCTGTTTTTCTACCACTCTCCTTCTCTCAAGGTCGTTTTTTTCAAGTTTTTCCCACTATTTCACCACCACAGCTCTTCCGTTATCGCTGTTATTGTCATCCTCCTGCTGACTGTATGCACACTTCCTCTCTGAATTGTTTTCCCTCCTGCTGAATACAAAACGTCCATGTTTCTCATTACGGCAGGGAAAATCCACTGTGGCTTTGAAAGGCTTTTGTCTTCTGCTCTTTGTAAAGTCATGTATACGGAGAAAGTGACTTCCCAGCAGGTCAGTGTGAAACAATGCACAATGGATGGAACAAATCACGTGCTGGCCTCTTCGTGTTGCTGCAGGCTACTAAGAAAATAGTGGACTATGAGCTGAGTGAGCATGTCACAATTTAAATCACATTTACTCAGAAAACGTACTGTGCTGTAGACTTGCAGTTTTACTGCACTGAAGATCTTTCTCACAAAACAACAAATAAACCGCTCCATTATAACACTAAAAGTCAATTTAACAGCAACCACTCAAGAGCAATTTGTCTGAGGACGTGTCATTTTGTGTCGTTTCGGGCATGGTAATTCATGAGTAAAAAAAATAAATAAAAATGTAGAGAAGGCAAAGGAATAGTTCAGGTTTCAAAAGATCTGTAATAGCCTATTAAGGAATAAGGAGAATATAAAGTTGTCCAATACAGGAGTGCATTAGTAGATGACAATCATGTAAGCAAAAAGCCAATTAAAAACAAAAAACTTTCAGGTTATTACCATTTCAGAGGACATTAGACCAAGAGAAATCATATAGTAGCATCAGCAGACACATCTTGGAATCCAGCCTCAAGAGGAACCTTGTCATCAACAAACACGAAGTTGATGATGTTTGATCAAGCGCAGGATGTCGCTCTTACAGCTAAAGAGTGGACCTCCCCTTTGCAAATAAAACCAAACCAACAAATGAACATGGATGAAAAAAAGCTTATTAGGAGTCTAGGATCCAGATGGACTCATCATCATTTCATATTGTGCTTAAATTTCAATAATCATTCGAAGTTTTCTTTGTTCATTTGAAATAGTGATATATACAGTTCAATAATATCTGTATCAAGTGGCAACCAGTATCGACGACGCTCATGGGAATCTGAAGCCTCAAACATGACGATTTGACCAGTGATACTGTATGTTGATTGTTTGTTTATTTATGTATGGAAGTTCATGGACCAGGCTCCCACTGGTCGATTCAGCTGTCAATCACATTGGTATCCACTCATACTGTATATGTCTTGCTTTATCATCTACAGTATTTTTAAATGGGAAAATGATGTACAACATTGACAATGGGTTCTTTTAAAGAAGTCCTGAAACTAGCAACGGAGACCATTAACTCCTCAGGAAAATATTTAAACAAAGTTATCATTTTAATGAGAAGTAGGGTCATCTTACAAAGAACTACATTCAATTCGACTTCTTTTCAGACTCAGTGGAGTTGCTCTCAGGCAGGTTTTTCATGTATTCTTACCTCTGGGTTGTCCTAAACTGGAGGACATATACTGTACATGGTTTATGAACTGTAGACAATGGAACACTCTTAAATTCACAACAGGTGAACAAATCTCCAAACCCCAACACTGAATCCTCATGTACACAGTTGTGGTTTAAGCAGGTCAGATAAATGCAGCTTCTTGGTAATAGTGGGGGAAAAAATAATGGTGCTTCTAGGGGCAATCACTTATTAAATGAAGAGATTTCCATACTCTAAAGGCTAATTGTGACATTGTTGTGGATTCATCTGCACCCGGAGAAGATTACAGCCATCAGTAAGGTGGGATGCCTCTGTGTTTTCGTACCATCTTGCCCATTTTACCAAATCTCACCTCAGCGCCATGGTTTTGAGTGGTGTCCTACATTTTATCATCCCTCGCAGAACATGGATTAACTCCCACCCCTTCTGTATAAAGCACAATGATGTGAGATGACGTAAAGCTTATTTGTTCAGGTTTTACAGTAATCTTCATGGCTTTCTCCTGGGGGTTTTCAGCCCAGCTGGACTCATGGTGGCTGGCACATCGCTCTCTCTCTCTTTTCCCACAGCTCTTCATCCTGGGACCACTTGGGGACATATGGTGAAACCTGAGCCCCAGAGGAAGGAGAACTTTGGGACACCCCTTAAATACTCAGCCCCTTCGGTCCTACAGTTATTGCATTTGTGTGTGATGCTTTGAAGCCTTTCTGCATTGAACAAACTGCAGAACACCACTAAAATAGGGGTCTTAGGACCAGAGCCTCGACCCTGGACCCATACAGATTTGGATCCACTTTTTCTCCTAGAAAAGCCTGAAAATTTAAGGAATTCAGAAAATCTTCAGCCTGGAAAAGTTTTGAAATATGTATAAAAAAAAATCTGAAGAGTTTGGAGGTCATAGAAGTTGATTCATAAATAAATAGGGATAGCAACTGAGCATTGGTATTGGCCAATTTTTTGTCTTGTTGACAACAAGATGTCATTGGCACGTTAACACCATTGTTTATGTGGAGGATTTCCACGATGGCACACCATGGCAGAATTATGACAGCAAGTCTGTTACTTCTCCAGAGTGTGATCCCTCTTTATTTAGCAGACCGTTAGGTCTTTGTTTTGTAGGCCCTTGATTAAAAATGGTCATATTTCAATAGAGTTTTAGTTCAAATATATTGTGGTAAATTTTGACATTGATTTTTATCATTGCTCGTGGCCACACAGAGGTCATAGAGGTCAACTGAGTACCCTGTTCCCATCCGAAGTCCTCTGGTTTTGGAATCAGACTATTCCCCTACATTTAGAGAATTTTTTCCTTTTTTGTGTGTATGTGTGTGTGTGTGTGGGGGGTATAAAATGAAGGAGGAAGCCAAACTAGAAAGGCATGAAGAGCAAACACCTCCCTGGATAATGTCATCTCTCTCAGGCAGAGGATCATCACAACTCCACCCCACACAGGTAGACTATTGGGTCATGGCTCATTTCAAGTTTAAATTTGTTAATGCTCAGTCACTTGTGACTCATTGAGTGATCAGTGTAATAGGGACTTAAATGTGTATGTTGGCTAAGAAGTGTGTATTCAGGTTAATAAGTGTGTTTGTATACCTCTTTGTGTCCCCAGGTATAGGGTTGCATTTGTGTGTCTGCATGAGAAATTGAGAAATTGGCGGTGAGGTTTGCAAAGGCGTTCAGGGAGAATGGCTGTTTCTTTGATTATTGAGTGACAGGAAGCTCAGGAGAGATGCACATTGCCAGTGCAGTTGCTGCCTCGGGGCTTTAAGGTCGACAGGATTAGCATTTAAACACCTCCTGCTCCTCAGATCTGAGACAGGAGAGAGGTGGTGCTGTGGCAGAAACCTGGATAATTCAAAACTGGATCTTCTTCCAACTTTTATCTCCTCAGGAGCAGAGGTTTGCCTGTCTTATTACAACACAGCAGACAGAGGAACCAGGGCAGATGGCACAGACGCAAATGAAGTAATTCTATTTCTTTTTAATTTAGGCTACATTTGACTGCATTTGATATATTTTACAGATTTGAGGATGTTAAAGAGAAATGTTCAGCCTTGGACACCATATACTTAAAATGGAACACTGGTTAAAAATGGTAATTGAATACAACTTTCCCTACACCAGCTAAAACAAAAGAATTTCTCTTTGGATGAACTGATTATGCATAGATAATAGTATGCATATACTTTTCCAGCCATTCAAATAACCATTCAAAGTGCCTCCCACTGTGCATGGTTTCGCCATTCACCCTTTTACATCTTTTCATACAATGCATCTGTATGGAGGGATTTTCTGTCACCCATTTATCATACCTGTTCACATGCTGCCAACACAGCTGTCAGGAGTAATTTGGAGTTCAGTGTCTTGTCCAGGGACACAGTGGCATGTAGACCAGCGGTTGGTAGACAACCTACTGTGCTACTGATCCACAGCTGCCACATCACTGTAGCTGCAGCCGAACAGAGAGAGAGGGAAAAGAAAAAACCCTCCAACAGTATGTATGAGCTCCATATCCATAAACAATCTTCAGTTGCTTAAGGATGTTAGTGCAAACCGCAGGTAGATTCATATTAGTTCATATTTCAGATCCATCGACAGATTCTGGTATCCAAGTGATAGTAGTGTAACCATTTGTGAACACCAATAAACATTTATCTCGCGAGTTAAAGGTCTTAGTCGCTTCATCAATGCAATATTGTGTTTACGTTGTAAATTATTAATAAAACCAATGAAGTTTTTCTTTTTAAATTAAAATATGTAAATTGGCCACAATTATTAAGTGATAAAATCAGAGAACAAATGCAGTGTGACTCCACAATAAAAGCACCCTTTCAGCTTTTTTAAGCAGTACATATTAATTTTACTCTGAACGTAATGTGAAATTTACCTACAGCACATCACACAGAGACAAGTGCAGAATTTATATAGACTGATTAGTTGAAGCTGACAATAGAGTCCTACCTCTTATTTCCCCCTCTGAATGCACATCTCTCTCACTTTTATATTCAGCATGACCATCTTTTTTAAAACAGTCTGTTGATTTCATCACACTTCATCAGACCAGGTTGGTTTTCCTAATACAAGACTAAGGCCTTTAACACAGGCACGCAGGAGCCTGTTGTCTTTTTCCCTGTGGGCTGAGCTCATCATACGTGTATCTTCATGCATTTGTATCCCATTATGATAATTAATGATAGAATTGATGCTCATCATGGCTGTCACACAGACCATTAGCAGCTCGATCCCACTGGGCCTCAGTCATCCTGTTGCTGCGGAGCAGACAGAAAAGATTATGAAGCTGGAAACACACAAACACTAAATTACCTAAATCAGACCAGGAGAAGAATAAAGCCATTTATTGCTGCTTGTCAGTGTAGGAAATAAATAATCTGAAGACATAAAATGTGAAACGTAACCCAAAGTCTAAGGAGAATCTGAAGAAAACTTTCTTTGGCTCAAATGTACAAAAGTTTTTGCTTGCAAGTGGATTTCTTATGAATCCTTTCAAATTTGGCATGAGTGTCCATGGCTTCAAAATCCTGTTTAACCCTAATTGCCAGTGATGGGTAATTTCCAGCACAGTGTACATTTATTTTCCATTAATAAATGTACATTTATTTTATTTATTGTTTGCAGTGGTTCATACCTTCTAAAACAAGAAAGTACTCAAATCAGTTGGATCATCCAAATCAAACATTTGGAACATGTTTTCAATGAGTCCCTGCTCCATCACACCTGATTCAAACATAAGGGTCGTCATCAGGCTTCTGATTCAGCTGACCATTAGAATCAGGTGTGCAATTGATGCTCGCAGCTCATTACTTACTGTGTCTGTTGCTCTGTTCAACTGGAACATGTAAACTCATAATTGCAACAGTTAACAGGTCATGAATGCGATTGAATGTGATATGAATATGCTGTGTGGAATGCATCATATTTATTTATGTTAACAACGGCCAGCACTTACAACGTTATTAAATTGCAACAGGCCATCAGGTTACCAATATATAATAACACACAGTAGGAGTGTGATGTCACATCCGTATTCCACTATGAATTCAGACAGGTAATATTTGTTTCCTGACATCTTGTAAGTTGTAAACTGTGGCTTTAAGTCAACGTGTTATGAGTCTGGAAAAAAAACATTTGTGTAGCTTGAAACTGCACTGTTACACAACCATTCCCAGACAAATGCCTCCCAGTCACTTTTTTAAAATGACCCTCCACTGACAACAAAAGAGAAATGACCTGGTCGAGACCACTTTAAATTGAATTCACACACCTTTTTATTTTCTTCACTCGGTGTTGTCATGGGCAGCATGTACTGTATTTCAAACTGAAAAAGTGGCTCTGGGGTCATTTTGCCCAGTAAAAGCAGAATAAATCCAGAACTATGTTTTTGTGAGGGCTTGGTTAACTAGTTTTGTTCACACTGCAGTCACATTTATTCTAGTATGAACATTATGTAAACCTGCAGGAGTAGTTATAGATATGGTGGCACAAAAATGAAACTGATTACATGTATGTTCTGATCTGCAAACTAATGACCGAAGAAAAAGGTGGCCTTCAAACAAACATACTAGCTCATGGTATTAGGAGAAAACACTGCAAAAACATGCGCTGCTTGTATATATACTTACTGATTTTGGCTCTGCGACTCAGATATGAAGGATGTAAGTCTAAAGTAAACCTAAGGTACATTTCAAGGGTAGGGTTAGCAGCAGCAGCTGGAGCATTTGAAAAAGTCTACTTTTAAATTTTCCTTCAGAATTGACTCTTTCATGATTCCAAAGAAAATATAAGGGCAATCCAGAGTGTTGAGGACACAGCAGGGCTTCACGCACAAGTTTTATAACAGGTTAGAAATGGTGCTTGTTTTTAGAAACCTACTACAGTTTCTCTTTCATGTTCTGATTTTAATTTTGTAGCGCCACAAGAGCAAAGAAAGAAAAGAAGTGTTGCAGTTACAGAGAGTGAAAAAGGCTGTTTCTCTGTTAAATATCAGGCTCATGGCCAAATACACTGCCTAAGCTTGTTTAGGAGATTTTTGATAAGCATCCAAAAGTGTGTATGAAACACATATTACCAACTCATTGGACTATTTTGTTAACACACAACATCAGATATGAGGTTTTGCAATCGAAAGTTCACAGACGTTAGCTGCAAGAAGGCAAGTATTGGGTTATACCGGCTGTCAGCCAAGTGGTGTTCATACTTTATCATTTATTTTCCTTTATCATTTTACTGACATAATATTTTGTTGGAGAATATCAGAAATTAGACTTCTATTCAAACTGAGTTTGAGTTGAACTTTTTTCCAACCGGCACAGTCCCTCCCTAGTGTATTTCAGTATATCTCAACCTGCAGACTACATTGTATAGGCATCTGTATTGTAGTTTCATGTGAATGCCTATACTGTATATGTGCTTATGCTTACATCAAATAATATTAGTCACAAAAGATGGTAACTTTGATTGAAAATACATTTTTGTCAATATGATTGATCAACTAATCATTGTTGTTCATACTAGTATCTGTTCCTTTAACACATCCTGCACCTCTTCTTTGTCGTGGACTTGGTCATACAACACAGTCTTCTGACAAGCTGGAATGTATGCATATGGAAGAAAGAAATAGTTTTTTCTGCATTATGGAAGTTTTCTGATGCATGTCATTAAGCTCCAGAGTCAAGGGAAGTGAATCACTCAGTGCAAATGAGCTGAGGACCAGTTCATCGTCAACACAGTCTCATCACACAGCATCTTTATTGTATGTTGACTTCACTGGTATTTTATGTTTAAGTATTTTGAAAGAGGCATTTACAAACCTCTGCACAGGGATTACACTGTTCTGTACAATGTTCTGTAGTGAAACTGTTTCTTCTAAAGGCTTACGACAAAGCTGAGCACCATGACAGACTGAACACCCTGCACATAAAAGATCATTCTGTCAGGAGGTAGCGTGAAGGTCATCCTCCAACAAATGGATGCTTGAGATGCAGGCACAGGTATTAATGATTGGCAGGAGTAAAAAACAGTAAGGTCAGTCGTACACATAGCAACCGCAACTAGACACTAAAGACAAAAGGTAACTATAGGTATCTCACAAGGTGAACAGTTTCTTCCTTGGACCCTAATCCAAATCCACAAAAAAACTGCGTCCTAATCCTTCCATTACTTTTTGAGTTATACAGCTTAGAGGCAAAAAAACAGACACCGCCAAAACAAAACCTCAGAGAGGATATACTGCACTAACAGAAGGGGATGAGAAGACACAGGCGTAACCAACAACTGGCAGGTGAAAAAAAATCTGAAAAACTAAAATTTACATTTCCAAAAGTCCACATTTTATTTATATACAGTAGCACTTCTTTAACCTTCAAAACAACACAAAGTACTTTACATATAAGTTTCACATCTTTTACAATTAAAGCACTCCAGCATGATGATTTCAGGAGCAGGGAAATGGACGTGCAACCTCTAGCCCCAAAGGGAACCAAATCAGTCCTCAAGTCTAACAGGGGCAGATTATGACAGAAAGAGTGGGTGAATATATTCGACTAGCCCTTGCACAGCTCTTTCCATAAAATCAACGTAAACCATTAGTCTTTGCTGTCTTAAAAATGTGTTTGGTGCTTTATCTTGCCTTTTCCTGACTTTAAACTGAAGGTTGTGTTGCTTTGTAAACTGCTCACTGTCCCACACCAAAGTCATTGTTGTTTTTTTTGGGACTCGGTGTTATAAAGCCCACTCACACCAGGACACTGTGCCTGAGTGCCTCTGGCTGCTTCTCGGCACAGGGACCCGTTTATGACAAACTGACTTTGTGTGAGTACTTCACACAACCCTGTATCAAAAATATTCAACTATCCCTTTAGGTGATAGTTCAGGACTTTTGAAGGGGGATGTGGCGATATCAGTGTGAAGATCAGCTCAGCGTCGGTGTGTACTTCCTCCTGACATATGATAAGGTTCATCAGTGGCAACATTTCCACTGTAAACTGCTCCATTCGGTTTTATGACTCACTCAGCATCATCACACACACATACACAGTAGCAGCATGCGATTCTCCTACATCAGACAGTCTGAGCCTTCATCTCCAGATCCTCCTCCTCTCACTGTGATGAGAGGCTGCTCTGTGTGCTCAGCAGACACCAGAACACCTCATCTCATCACTGGCTCGCCGGCTGGCGCCAGGGGCCGCCGGAGAGATAAATGAAATGACGCCCTCAGTTCCAGTGCTAAAAAAAATGGCCTGCTGTGCCCCTCAGCTGTTCTTGGAGGGCATATCCAAATGGATCTGTCGCAGTTTTGAGGAGATTAGATGAAATTTGGTGGTAATGTGATGCCATTCTGTGGAGAGAGAGAGAGAGATTAAGCACCATCTGCTCTTCTTTCCAAATTTCACTCCTCCCTCTGCAGAATCTCATCACCCACACACCCAAACTCACTTCCTACATTTCTCTCGTAATATCTCAATTAAAATGTTTCCTTCTCTTTCAACACTGCACATTAGGCTGCATTATGTCCCATGAGTATGCAGTGTTTCTTGTGATTTCCTTTTTTGGTATCAGTCCTAATCTCTATATAGTACAGCATATATATAGTAAATATCTATATAAGGACAGGTCAGGTATGGATTTAATCTCTTCACATAATGTAAAAACAGTCATTAGGGTACAATTTAATGCTCCAGTTCAAAGAATAGAAATTACAGTTGAATGAGACAACATGAGATAATATGAGAATAAGAATTGTATCTTTAATAAATGTCAGCAGTAATTCCTTGATGTAAAACAGCTGAAAGTTGTGACAGATTCTGCTTATTTATTCATGTGGGAATTTTTTTACTCAGTATATGTATGTCTCACATAAGCAATTACAACATATCCTTGTCCGATTTGTCGCACTCCCCCATAGCCTCGCTGTCCAAATCAGCTTTGTCGGTCCCAGGAGTTTGGAGTCCTTTGGAGTTTGTTCTTCAAACTTAAGTGCTGAGGGTGACATGCCTGACTATTCACATACACTCTAGTCTTTGTAAATCTGTTCACTCAGCTGCTGAGTCACTTTCCACCCAGCAGGTGTCCCCTGTCCTTTCCTGTCCACCTGAACATTGCAGTTACAACAGTGTCCAGATGGGCCTCTGACCTCGCTGCTCTGCACAGGTCTCAGAGGAAAAGTCACGCCGGCTTTAAGACAGTGAAGGCAAAGAAGATGCACTAAATGTCCTACACAGCAGACATACTGTAGCTCTGAGACAGTTTTTACTATGTGTAACAGGAAAGTATATGAAGAAGCAGAAAAGGTTCATGGACATGATGTTGTGTGAACACCACAGTTATAACACTGAATGTTTGCTTCTGTCCCTTTTTTTCAGAATAATGGAACGAACAAGTTTGGGTTCCATTTGAATGATTCAGACAGTTTGCATCTAGTTCAGTTCTTTTTATGTCACATATCGATGGTTTCCAAAAGAGAATCTCTGACAAGGTCACAGATTCATGTTGGCACATTAGCCACTGTAGCCATCAAACCTGAACTCAACGCAAGATTTTAATTGTTTTTATTCTTCAGTAGTTTAGTTGCATCTCATCATTTTGAACATTTGACCTGTGATTACACAGTGTCAGCCAAACAAAAGCCCCATCCTCACAACCCTCTCTCTATCCACAAACTGCAGTGGAAAGCTTGATAATGTGACTCTCTGTGGACATTACTGATGTGGCCGGAAGGCAGGTGCCTTAATTTCCAGTAACAGGCGGCTATTACTGCAGAGATCTTCTTCTTAAAATGGAGGAGCTAATGGCCCATGGTACTTTGGGTGCTCGGGTCTAAGCTGCCTATTAGAGCTTAATGTGATTTACACTACAGAGACAGAGAGAGAAAGGGATGGATGATAGAGGTGGAGGAGAGGAGAGCTAAATCATGAAGGAGAAAGTATCTGTGAGTGTGTGATCTGAAATGCAAGCAGCACTGAATCCGTGAAGGAATTTTAACTGAACAGGATCTGATACTTTTCTGTCGGAAGTTGGAATGAAAGAAGATTCAGAGAGAGAGTGTTAATCCATGAAGTCAGTCTGATGACTTGCTGCTGTAATGTTTATCTTAATAAATTCTGATGATGTGACATTCAAAATATTCAAATAAATAAAAGTGCACAGACATATGAAGCTAGGTTAACATGTTGAGTGTCAAAACTGTTGTTATCCCTGAGAACAAACCTGATGCATGTGCAGTTCAATTTGAGTTCAGTTGAATTGCTGTGTCTTGTATACCTCTGTTGCTCACATAAATAATAGGGATCTGCTCAATGCAATTTTTTTTGTGTGTCTACTACGATACTGATATGGCAAACTGCCCACACATACATATTAATATCTCTGTGACTTAGCATTTTAACTAAACTAAAACTTAGCTATTAATAAGACATTCGTGATGATTAATTTTTCAACTAGCTATAACCAGCCTGCTTTTGACGTGGTAGACATATGAAGCCCTTAGTCACATCATTGTCACATGATGATGGGGGCAAACATTTCACTTTAAAGCATCTCATAGTTGGGGTTTATGGAACTTTTCGTACTTTTTCCAACATAGCATTCAATGAATTTAGTCCAATACATATTCTTTTATTGTCAACAGATAGACTTTGACATTGTGGTCAAAGATTGGTCTGTGTACTTGACTTGATAAATAAAACCAAAATCAGAAAATAAGCCGTTTCCTGATTTCCATTCCGTTTCCTGATTTTCCACAGGAATTTACATTTACACTGTTTTCTGCTATAAAACTAGCATGCACATGTACTTTCCGCACAGTGCTCCTGACTATCGGAATACCACTGTGACTATAGTTCCCGGATCACAACAAAATAAACTATGTAAAATCGGAAAAAAATAATTTCCACTAACTTAGTATTTTGTTTCCTTATTCCATTTACTGTATATACACATCCAAGAAAATCTGATAATGTATTGTTCTGTCTTTTTACGTCTTCAGTGATTTTTGAAAATCCATTGGCTGTCAAGAAGAAAAAGTGCTCACTCAACAATGCATGCATCTTTTAGACTTATTTTATTTTTCTTTTTTCATTTTGTTGGTGCCTAAGCCATGCTTAGTAGAGCAACCCCTCTCTCACTGCACTGCACTGTGATTGGTCATTCTCCCATCACAGGCTGGATTTCCAACAAAGGTGTAGAAGTTTAGTGCTCTCCAAGATCACTTGTTCACATTTAACTCAAAGGATATTATAAAATTATTGATGAGTGTCAGGTTGGTGTAGTGCTTAGCACTCTTGCCTGTGCAGCAAGAAGACCCAGGCTTGCGACCTAGTTGGAACAAGGCCTTTCTGCATGGAGTTTGCATGTGTGGGTTTTCTCCAACAATGCATGCTTCTCTCCAGGTTCTCCAGTTTCCTTCCAAAACCATGCAAATAATGTCCAATTGGTGAATATGGGATTGGATGTTGCGCTGGCGACCTGTCCAGGGTGTACCTCACCTTTTCGCCCTACGTCAGCCCCCATGACCCTCATGTGGAGGATAAAGTGGTAGAAGATGAGTGAAGGAATTAATAAGTCGGCTACTGCAGCTTTAAGGTCAGAGGGCTAGCAAATGCAAAGTTCTGAAGAGAACAGCTTCTGAAGAGCAGCTCATTTCCTAAAATGTAATGGGAAGAGGCAGCAGTTGGTTAAAAAGCATCACCAGCATCATTTCAGATTCAGAATCTGCAAGAGTTCAATGAACAGTGACCTTATTTTCTTACAGTCAGCAGGGGCAGCCCAGTTACCTATGACCTGTATGACAACTGCTGAAGATTGTTTCATCCAAATGAAAGACATTTGTTGGAGCGAGGCTACAACAGCTCCCCAGCTCCACTATTAGTGAATCTGCTCCATGTCCCATTTCCATCCCGTCCTACCAAACAGCCTGATCATGTAGTCATATGGTGATCAGTCTCCCTTGAGCCACACCTGAAGGACGATCTACCAGGCTAGCCCTCATTAAGACTCTATTAGCAGGACTGTAATGGATTTTTAATGAAGGAGGTAGACGCAAGCTCAAATTGACCCTCGACAGCAGCGAAAAGATATGCCAATCACCAGTCTGAATCCTCCTCATTCTCATAGTGACTAAATATGTTTTATCTCACAACAATATTCTGTCCAAAGCACTCTTGAAACATTCATTTACTTTATAAATTAAAAATAAAGAGCTGTACTGAAACAGAAATACAACACGTCATCTCCTGCATGAAGGCTGTTTATCTCGAATTTTCCATTAGCTGTTCCATTTTCCTGCTCTTTGTTAATGAGCACTCATTAGAACTCTGGAGAACCTGAATCAATCAGCTTGTTTTTTAAAAGTTGGGGCACTGAATGTATCCTCGACAGGGTCAAATTGCATTGCACAAGCCCAATGAATCCCTTTTGTGAGTCAAAGTGCATATAAGAAGCATGAGGTTCATTCAAAAATCACATAATAGTTTATTTTTCCTTTTCATGCTTCTCTCCTGGCAAATGTTTAATAAGTAAAACCAATATCATGGAATAAGATCTACATTTTTTTTTCATAACAGAGGAAGAAACTTTTTTTTTTCATAACAGAGGAAGAAAAATGTATCTGCTGAAATCTTTCAACAATTCCCTTTCCTGGATAAAGCTCAGGCCTGGCTTCACATGTCTATGAATACATGAGAAAATAGCAACAGTTGTAGAAAAGGTCCACTGACTGCAGCATTTATATGTTTTGGAGGATATTAACTCTCCCAGTTGGAAGGAGGATGTTGCTATCTGGAGGCTGCCAATGAGGGATCTGCCAATTGCATGTTGGCACTGCTGCTGTCTGGAGTGATTACAATTTTGGCAAAGTTCAGTTCAACACCACACGAGTACCCTTTTGTTGTTGTTGGATATCAGACTCTCTCACTGAACAGGTGTCAAACAGTTCTCTGTGGCAGTGCTCAACACTTTTTTTTCCCAGTTCTACTGAAATCCCACATGAAGTCCAAAAGAGCAAAGTGAGGGTATTTTAACATCAGCAGAGTCAGCAGAATTATTCCCAACACATTTGATAACTGTTGTTTGACAAAACCCATTGAGTAACTTTATATTCATGTTTTAGCCAGGTTTCAGTTATATTCATGGTCACTGTATATTATGCTGTAGCTGTAACACTACCCCCCACTCTAGATGATAATTAGACCCTTAAAATCACTCCAGCATATACACATTGCAAAGGACAACATAAGAACATAAAACACCATCTAACATTTCCCAAAAGACCGCTCGTTACCCACAGTCCATTAAGGATACCACCTGCAAATGAAATGGGGCCCAGGGGCAAAGTCCAGCACACCTGTCTGTCTGTCTGTCTTCCTATCAGTGCAAGGAAAAGTCTGCAAGCATAAAATGTGCACACGCAGTTCAATAACCAACACATCAACTTGTATCCTGTGTGATTTAACTTGTGGCTGAATATGAATGAAGAAAATCAGGTAACATAATGTCAAAAGCATTACATGGCAAATTTGGCCCTCCCTGTGTATAATTTTGCTCACAAGTGCAGGTGTTTTAGGTGCTAAACATAACTTTACTGACTAACTCATAGCATATTAGCAGTTCTGCAGCTAACAAAACAAGCTAACAAAAATGGTACAAAACTGTATCAATGTGAACACTAATTGAGCTACTGTAATGCAGTCAGTTCAATCTCTGTTTCAATCTCTGTTTCCAAACCTGAGTTCTAGTGACCTGAGTTCCAGTCACCAAACATGTCCTCTGAGGTCTCTGTAGGGGTGCTGGGGTTGGTGACAGAGGACAAGTCTGCCCCCCAGCAGAACTCCAGATCCCAGCTCCATCCCATCGAGGCTGAGCAGGACCGTCAGGAAGTTGACTGCTGCCTGGTGAAGCTGGCAGTGCAGAAAAGAGATCCTGTATGGCCTCTACAGCAGGGTCTTCAGTGGATGAAGCATCTTCTGAGCTGAGGGGACAGACATTTGGATCTTTTGAACTATGGTCTTGTAGAGAAGGTGGTGCTTCCACTGGTGCCCAGATGTCTGTGTCTTGGAAAACCCAGTGGTTGTCCAGCAGGGTTCTGACATAGAAGAGCTTAAGCTTTTCGTGATGAACTTTTTTAACCTTGACTATTGAATTCTTTTTTAATCCAGTAAACCAGGTGTCCAGGTTTTTCATGCCATTGTTCTTCACTCTCCAAGGGCCTTTCATCGGGTGTCATACAGCGTTGCTGACTTTGTGTTGGGTTTGACACACGTTCTTATCATACTGTCTCTTCACCGACTTTCCAAGGGCCTTCCGTGCCAACCAGCGAGAAAGCTCCACCTGTTCTCTGAGCTGCATAACATATTCTGGAGGTGTAGTTTCACTGTCTCGGTCAGGTGGCTGGGTCAACTGGTTCAAAACAAAAAGCATCATGTTGTGGTTCAGACCAGCGGAGCTATGCTTGGTCACTCGATAAGCCATTGATCACATCCCAGTCCCAGTGGCGGTGCTCTGCAGTAGTAGCCAAGATTTTCTGTAGGGTAGCATTAAAATGTTCCACTTGGCTGTCTGACTGGGGGTGGAATGGGGTAGTCTTTTGAGATTCCCAGCAGTTCACACATGCCCTGGAAAACGGCACACTCAAAGTTGGTACTCTGATCGCTGTGCAGGCTCTGAAAGAAGTGATATTTCCGGGCCACACTGGGAGCCTGTTCATTAGGGACTCTACCCATTTGATGAAATAGTCTTGTATTACCAGTGTGTAGCGGTGATCCCATTAGGTCAACTGCAGTTCTCTACATTGGGGGTTTGTGGGGTTTTCTGAGGACGAGTGTTGGCAGCACAACTGGCGCAAGTCCCACACCACAGAGTGATATCATCTTTCATGTTGTACCAGTAATACTGGGTTTTGAGGCACGCCAAAGTTCTCATGACCCCAAAATGGCCACTTACTGGCCCATTGCTCCATCATAGCATTGCAGTAGATGTGAGGCAATGGGATCTGTGGATAAAGGATTTTACCATTGGTGAAGTAGAACTTCAACAATGTAAAAGCACACCATCTTAGTGATACAGTCTCTTCCACTGTGTCCAGTAAGCTTTGATACCAGGACTGCAGGGTGCTATATCGGCCCATGTTGCCTGACTCCTCCCTCCAACTATCCAGTACCACACTGGTATTGTGCCTGGACCATTTATCTGGGAGTTCTCAGCTGCTCTGGAGTCCAACCACTGAACGTGCTGGTACATGGTGATTCACATGTGACATGATGCATTTTGATGGTTTTTACCTGGACAATGGAGCACATGGAAGTCATACTCCGCCAGTTTCTCCATCGGGCAACCAGCCCATCTGGCACTATGAGCATCTACTGTCTGAAGTGAACAGTGAACTTAACCTCTGGTGGTGCAGTACTTTTATTTGGTCGCTGACAACTGCCTGCTTCCGTAGGCTAAGACACTCTCCTCACCCCCCCGTATTTGGGAGAGCACTGCTCCAATAGCCCAGTAGCTGGCATCAGTATCGAAGAACAGGTCACCGCTTTCAAGGGGGTAGCCTAGAACAGGTGCAATTGTCAAACACTGTTTTATCCCCTTAAAAGGCCTTCTGGCACTTATCCGTGCGGTTAAGATCAGCACCCTTTTGGGTAAGTTTGTGCAGAGGCTGGGCCACAGTGGTAAAGTTTTCTATGAAGTGCTGGTAATATGAGGCCAGACCTACAAACTGCCGCACCTCTGAGAAGTTTTGGGGTGCTGATTGCTCTACCATTTCCGACTCTCCTGGCGAAAATACTGGGCTCTAAATATGCCACTTGTTCTCTGAAAAGGGAGCACTTGGATGGCTTCAGTTTTGGGCTAGCTTCACATAATTGGCTGAACACTTGGCTAAGCCAGTCTAGCATTTCGTTATTCTCATGTCCAAGGACTATTATCTCTTCGAGGTCTCACATTGCAGCCTGGCCAGGACATGGTGGCTTTACATGCCCTTGGTGTCATCGCCACCAGCCAGTATTCCGATGTTAAATCCAGTGTACTAAAGTAGCTGGCTGTGTTTTAGAGTGTCGAGGGTGTCCTGAATGCATGGCCTTCTTTCGTACTATAACAATTGGCACTGCCCAGCTTCTGTTACTTGGTGAACTACACTAGCATCAAGACTTTGCCACACCTGCTGATCTGCTGCTAGTTGTTTATCTCTGGCCATACAAAAGGGCAGTTCTTTTACAGTTGGCCCTGGGGTGATCAGGATATTGGGTTGCACCAGGTTAGTATGACCAAGATCAATGGGACTGGTTAAGATGTCACTAAAAGTCGAAAGTGACCGAAAGTGTAGCAACAAAAAGGCAACATCCAAGAGGCTTCTTCAGAACTGAAGACAGCCTATATCAGTCATAACCATCTTGTGTACACACACACACACACACACACACACACACAATAGCACATGCATACAGTTAAAGACTATGTAACAATTCACAGCATATAGAAATCATATGAGTGTGCAACATTAAAGGAAAGTGTTGGGCAATAAATTTGTTTTTGGTTTTTTGTCCAAAATGCTTCATTTCACTTGCACGACAGAATATCAATTAGGCTTAAGAAAGTATGGATACAGTACAGTAGAAGGAAGGAATTGTATATGTAGGTTTTCAAAGACACCAAAATAATTCAAAGACTACAAGACTGCTGTAGATGATTAATGCTGTATTCCATTTACATTAAAAGTGGGAGGTATGAATTGGGAGTGATGTCACTTCTAAAGTGGTTGCATTCCAATTAAGAAGTCGGGGAAAAAAAACATGAACACCAGTGTATCTCAGGCTAGTCATTGTTAGCAGTTCCATTAAATATCAACGCTCTACATGATATTTTACATGTCCACAGAAGTGCAATTAACAGTAAAAGTAATGGTGTAAGACTGGCATTGTGAGGTTGCTTTCTGTGTACACAACAACACAGTGTGTAAACAACACAGAGACAAGGGAGAACAGGAGGAGAAAATGAAAGGGAAAAAAGGCAGCAGTAATGCAACATCATGGATGCTGATTAACAAACTTATCACAAATGGGATGGAGACGGGGTGTGCAAAAAATTGACAGTGAGAAAACAGAGTCTAATGGACCATTAACTAAAGAAGAAGGCAGTAATGCAGCAATGCCAATACCAACGTAATATATCAATACATCAAAGAAGAAGAAGAAGAAGAAGAAGAAGAAGAAGAAGAAGAAGAAGAAGAAGAAGAAGGTGTGCAATTCATTTAAATATTTTTGACTTCTTACATGTCTTGATTAAGGGATCAGCTATTTAACTTCCCCACACACTGTTATAAGCCACACACCAGTCATAAAAACCTCACAAGGCCCTGTGACTGTTTGTCTTTGAAGTCAAACTCATTTTCTTGTACGCACTTGATACAGTTTTTTTTTTTTTAGATTTAGCAGGTTTTAAACATGCACAGTTTGATTTACAGGAGTGAATACATCCTGCTTAATGGCTGCCCACAAAAGGTCAGTTTAATTAATGGTGTGACTCTATAATGCTGGTGTGATTACCAACAAGTTTCTCTCAGAATACTAAATGTGAGAGGAAATACCATTAGGAGTTTTTGAAGTTTCTCTGGGCAAAGTGAAGGTACTGTGTTTCATCACCAACAACCTGCACACATACACATCATGTACATTTTACACCAGCAGGACACAAAAGCTAATACATAAAAGTGGTTAATCAATCATAATAACCCTCCATGACACAAAAGCTTAATTGTTCTCTATCATTCACTCATCTGCTTTTGCGTCACTCCACTCTGCAGGCAACACAAAGGCTTCACAGTCACTGATGAACACCCATTAATGTCCAAAAATGATCAAGATGCGTAGAGAAATGCTTGATTTTTGAACACAGTGGTTTTTCACCATGAAACAGATTAAAGGGTAAAAATAAAAAATTGAAGGGGAAATTTGCAGTGTAATCTACATGTAGTCTGGCCCGTAGGGACACAGTCTGGATGTAACTGGATGTCTGCAGAAATCAATACAACATCAGCATCTGAATGTCCTCACAATGCCTACTGCCAAAATTAACTACGTACATGAAGCTCTCTTCTTCTTGGAGTTTGACAGGAACATGGCTGAATGAAGCAATATCAAAACCTCCCTTCAACAATTAAGAATGTCAGCAGTTATAAGATAGATTTTAATAAAAGCAGGACCAGGCGCTTTTCCACTACAATGTTTCAGCACGACACAGCAGGGCTCGACTCTACTTTTCCATAATACCTCCTCAACGTGGACGGGGTCAGCTGCACGAAACTGCTGTGACGTTTTGACACACAAACTAGTTACAAGCAGTTCTTTTTTGGTTTATGGAATCATTCGAATCAGTTCAATAAAAAGATTAGTTCAGTACTTCCTGCATGACTGCAGCACAAACTGAAACAGTCAGTGAACTAAATTACGGTGAAAGGGGTTGTGATGAGGCTCGCCACCACTTTCAGCAGTGCAGTCGCTACATACACCAGTCTCCTCTGTTAACTATTGAGATTTTAGAAATGTCCTTGTTGGATGTTGGAAATGAATGCATGTGTTGGGGATTTTTACATTTTTGCAACTGATCTACAGTTTGACATTCTTCAGTTTGATTCCTGTGTTGGACACTGTGGTCATGACTCCTCCAGTAACTACACTCACTGCCAATCAGTGATGCAGATTGGACACCACATTTAGTATTGGCTCAGCTCACTTGGAACCTTGCCAGAGCAGGTACTCAAAAGTACCAGGTACTGTCTTTATTGGAAAAGCAGAAAACCCCACCAGCCCCCAACAGATACAGTATCTCATGAGATCCAAGAAAACTGGGGCCTTCAAATGAGGTCATGATCACTGGATGAATAAGATGAGCTCGTCTGAATGGCCAGTAACATGTTATTCACAAAAATAAACCATTTTAGCAATAACAAAATGGCTCATCTAATGAAATCGCTCCCAGCTGAAGTGTGTGCTGTCTTAAAAATATGTTCACGGCGTTGCCTTGCTGTAACACAACCTTTTTTTTTTCTTTTTTTGCTTTGTAAACCACCCTCCTCCATCAGATAACAGATGGATTTACAGAGTGAAACAGCCTTCATTTTCTTGATGGATATTAAATGGGTTTCCTTTCACTTTGCATTGGGTTGAGCAATGCCCCTTAGCCATGACATGACAATGTAACACGACCTGCCATGAGCTACTGCTGTTATCTTTACAGTGGGTTTAGTGTAAAGAAATCAGTACATACATGGTTAGCACCTTCATCTCAGCCAATGTAAGGGTCAAATTTGTCAGATGTTGGGCCTAAATACTGTCTTCTGTCTTCAATTCAGATCAGGCTACAGTTTTATATATATAGTTTTTTTTTAAATGTTCAGATTTAAGAGTATTAAATATGTTTTATTCAGAGGAAAAAACTGAAGCTACTTTCATGTGTCAGCCAGAAATAAGTATGTTTACATCATTACCTGGGCAACATGTTACACAGACCAGGCCAAAGTTATTGTTGTAGAACCTTTGAAATAAAAGATCAACTAGTAACTGCGTTTGCAGATGAAAGGCTTCCGATAATTGGAGCAGGTTCAAACATGAGGCCGAGCAAATTGACATGAAACATGAAGAATGATGACAAAGTGAAAATAAGATTCAAAGGCATGACTAATTCAAAAAAGGACTGAATAAAAAGGCAGGGAGACAAAGAGAAAAGGGGAGCGAGCTGAAATCTGTGATGGAGCCACAATTACCTGTTATTTTCCCATTATTTTTAATCTGACCTGCTGGGAGGCTGTGCACATAATTCACAAATAGTGAATAGTAACCATTTTCTCAGAATACCATATTTGTCCAACCGTGCACTTCAACTCTGCCTCCTCATAATGCTCTGTGATTTTGTTGCCACGAAGGCACAAGTGTCAGAAACCGGAATTTTCATGAATAGTCACTGGAGCTTTTTGGTTGATTTTATTTTGTTATGTATGTACAACATTTTAAGTGAATGAAGAATTGAGGTTTTTTTAAATGCAAGTTAACATTTTCCTGATCAGTTTATTGTCTCCCAGTGACCTGACGTTCCTTGTGTCCTATAGTTCTGTGCATGATTTCTTACTATACTGTAGAGTGAAAATGCTAAACTTTGCACTTTGCAATTTGAGACAAACATAAAACATGTGACAGAAGGGACAACTGTCACTTTTAGACATGTGTGAAATGATGAGACAGAAATGTCCCCACCTGTTCAGGTCTGTAAATTGTTTGTGAAACACTTTTGTCTCTTTTTTTTTTTTTTTTTTTAATTCTCTTCACATTTTGATAACCATCTGTACATAAAGTTGTTGTTAAAGGGAAAAGAAAAACTGAATGGTCATATTATGAGTATTTTTAGGCGTTTTACAGTGGTTGAATTCATTTCTGATAGAGCTAAGTTTAAAGAAATTAAACATGTGCACCCGGTGTTGGTATACATGCTGCACTAAGCAGCATCTTATTTTATAAACGGGCCCATGCAATTTTTTTCTTTTCTTTACAGACATGGTGAATGTTGCACATGTGACGGAACATAATGTTTTAATGAATATTTTCAAGTGGTTTGAAAGGATGAGCCATCATCCTTTCATCTGCCCACACTTGCCTTCTACTAAGAAGTCACTTGGCCTTGCCATCAACAAATTAGGAGGTGTTCAATACAACTGGCCAGAGAAGCTGAAGCTGAATATCCTTTGATATTTTCAGTTTTGTGTGTGGAGCCACAGCACTCAGAGAAATAATTAGACGGAATCTTGGGCTGCCACCCTCATAACATGAAGAGGCATCAAAAGATACAGCAGCAGTCTGGATGAAAATACTTGGTATTTCGATCCCAATACGTGGTATTTCGTCCAGTGGTTTTGGAGTGAGCAGAACCACTCTTTGTTAAAAGAAGTTTAACCTCCCGCTGATAATGTGACATATTGAAAGGCTTTGCTCCTGCAAGTGAAAGTAACTCCCTTCTTTAAGTTGTCCTGGAATCACAGTCTGATGGTGAAACAATTTTATTCATATAGTCCAATATCACATCAAATACAATTTAACTCAAAGGGCTTTATGAAGTCTACAGCAAGTAACTGTCAGGGTCCGGCTTCCTGCCCTTTATTTTTAGTGACTGTCTGTCTGTTTCCTGTGCAACCTGCCCTGTGCTTTTTTTCCCCCAGGTGACTTGACTGGTTGGCTGGGAGGAGTCTTCCCCTTCGCACCTGCCACTCGTTCCCTTGATTGTCTCCCTGCCCTCTTGAGCTGGGTTTTTCCTGCTGCAGGTGTCAGCGCGTCTCACAACCTATGTGGTACAATCCGCACTACACGTATCTCGCAGCCACTCGTTCCTGTCGTCCCTCAGTTTTTCTTACGCCTCGTTTTTTGCCTTCCAGTTATTCCCAGGAGACCTCATCCAGCCAGCCAGCGAGTCTCCTCGTCTTTAGTTGTTTCTTTTGGCTCTGCTTTTGATTTTGTATTTAATAAATTTCACTCGCTGACTTTTACGTCCTGCTTCCGCTCCTTTTTGGGTCCGTACATGTCCGTAGACAAACCGTGACAGTAACTCTATTATTAGACTCACACTGAGTGAGGAAAAACTCAATGTCACAAAAACCCTTGTACAATGGAAGAAAAGTGGGAGAAACAAGTGCATCAGATTACAAACAAAACATCAAATTTACAAGAAGACATGTAAAATGAATGTAAAATGTAGAAATTTAGCGAGAGTTGTAACACAAGCTAATAGAGAGGCAGGTGGTTACTATACAATCACTGTAAGATCAATTGGTTTTAATTTTACTGTCAATATTAGTATTAATGAAGATGGAAGGAACACAACACTGTATATGGGTCATAGTTTCAGGTCCATCCTAAGAAAATGGAGACACAGTGGTGCAGTTTTTGCCAGATTTTCATCACATGCGACGCATTTTGTAAGACAAAACACTGCTAAACCACCGACCACCATGGAGCTCTGGAAGAGGACCGAGCACAAAGAACATGAATCTAGTAGAATATAAAAGACTGCAGAAAATGAAATAATCATGGTAGTTTATTGAAAGAAGGGAGGGGCCTCAATCCTAGTCCATCCCAGTTGTGGTCCAGTCCTGCTCAGACCTGGTCCGGTCCAGTCCAGTTGTATTCTACTCTTAGTGTAGACCAGTCTTACTCCAGACCTAAAGTTCTTTTGAGTACTGTTCATTATTTTCAGTCAGATGCATGCACACACAAGAGCAACACACATTCTTTTGCAAAGTGCATCCATTGCAGTGTGTCCTGTGTGCATCCAGGTTACGCTGAGTTGAACATATCTCAACTTTTTGGAATACACTAAACACTTTCAACACGTCTTTAATACTTTGGCCAAAGTAGTGGGTCAAACAAATTTCTGAAATAAACTCTTAGCCTCCATCATCGAGCTCAAGCTTCTGAAACAGTTGGTGGAGAAGATGCAACCCTCAAGCACCTCAGCTAAAAATAACCCTTTTCCACTCAATTTTCATGTGTTTTGTGCTGCATGCCCCTAAGATTAATTACTGTGGGTGCGACATCAAGCTTTGTGAAGCTAACAAATGAATAAAAAATACTTTATTTTATATAATCACATGATGCGACAGTGCTAGTACTAGTTTAATTTACAGAAAGTTCAAACTATCATATTGGAGAAGCTAATCTTGCATCTCACCTCTTATTAGTCTATTAGTCTATGAGCTGTAATAAAAATGTGGAGGTGTTCTCCTTGTTCACTCTTTACAAGAAAAACCTTCATTTTCCAGCAGGTAGATTATTTAAAAATATATACTTTTACTTTTATTAGCACCAGATTTATACAACAAAACATTACAGGCTAAATGAATAATACATTCTTATTCCAAGGAATCGATTATTGTTGGCTCCAGACGAACAAACAGCTGTCTGACACAATGATGTGATCAGGTACACAGAGGCTCTCGAAACACTCATGCAGTGCCGTTCCTCTTGCTGACTCACTTTCTGAACACTAAAGGAGGCCATTAAAGGAAAGCTCTAATGGATGCTGCATTTTCTTAATGCAGAGCTATTCAGTTGCAGACACGCTGTATTAGTACTAAATGATTCTGCCTCATAGCGCTGAAGTGGCTCTTAACCTGGCTCACAAAACACACACAAGAAGAAATCTCTCTTCATCTGTTCTTTCACATCGTGACATGAGATATTACCTACACCTCCAAAGTAACCAAATGCACCAAACAAACAGCATGGAGCGATGGTACAGTCTGTCTGGTGCATGAAAAAGTGCTGAATGTTAAGGACATGAGGGAGGAAGGAATGTCAGGTTTCCATGATTTGATCTTTGACTGGTGTGAGTGAAAATCTGCCTTAAAGGCTAAGTGTATAAGATTTAGGTGGGTTTATAAGTAAAATTAGAATCCTTTAGAGTCCTTTCTATGTGCGTTAGGGCTTTTCTTTACATAGGGTTTTTAAGAAATATGTTTAAGTAGATAAATACAAATAGAATGCAAAAAAAAAAAAAAAAAACACAATCAAAGATTAACATTATCCTATTTGGTATGCTATAGTTCCTTGATGTGTTTGGAAATGGAAGCGCTTAAATGAGGACTCCTCTATATTTACAATCTGCATTTACACCATTACATGTCATTTATTCTTTAGCCTTAAAGGGTTAGATATAATGGCTGGAAATAACACTTGCCAGTACAGTTAGGTATCTACCTCTTTTCTTTTGCTTTTCTGCCATGTCTATACATCCCCCAACTGTCACAGGAAACAGCAAAATAAATTTGTGTACAACTAATAACTTTAATGAGTAGTGGCCCTGGCACACAAGACAAGGAGTCACCCGTAATACATTACCTGGGGTGAAATTCCACAGGTAGCGCTGTTGCAAAACATATACATATATTTATATACAGGTTTTCTCCAAGTACTCTGGTTTCCTCTCCCAGTCCAAAACCATGCAGAGATTAATTTGATGCTCTAAATCCCTACAATGCACTGTTGACATGTCCAGGATATACATCGCCTTTCACCCTGTGTCGGCTGGGATTGGGTCCACGCTGTTCTCACATGGAGGATAAAGCGTAGACAATGAATCAATGACATTATCCTACCTCACATTCACTCTCCAAGGCAAGAGCCTGCGAGTTGTTGAATGAGACTTTATTTCTGAAGGCCTTTTCTGGGTGGACAGTAAAAAACTACAATAGAAAACCCTAGAATGTTATCAATATAATATGAAGTACAGCTATGGGCCATCCCATTTATGGCATTTTGAGTCTGTGCAGTAACGCACTCAAGCAGTTAGTTAGTGTAAGTGTTCAGGGTGAAAGAGTTTAGAAAAGACTTTGAGATTAAACCACTGATGAGTTGATTATTTTGTAGTCATAGTATAAATACTATTATTGGCTCCATAACTCTGCTATGACACCACTATGCTATTTTTTGTGTAATGTCAGTCTCATTTTCAGTCCAAATCATATTAGTTTCGTATCTTTACAACAAGCAAATCTTGACACTTGCATTAGAGTGTGTGCCACTGTGTGTCCACTAGTTGTATTTCCCTATAGAGAATCTTATTTGCCCACAGCACTGCAGCCGTAACAGATGAAGATAGATTAGTAAGTGTCTGATTGTCTTAGGGAAGCAGAAACGGGAAAGAGGAGCACTGACACTCACAGCAGAAGCACATTACTCCACCCTGAAAAAAGATGAAAGTCTCAGAAATTCTGTTGACTAGTTATCAAAATCAAAAAAGCAGGTACCTCTTTTCTGCTTTTTCCACACCTCTTTTCATTGCTTCCCTCCACCCTCATTGTCTTCTACTTCTGGGAGAGCTGAGTTAGCCGTGGAGATCCTGTGGCTCTTCACTTTGGCAAAACAGCACCAATTTGGCAGAAATAGAAGAGCTAAAAGCACAGATGATAAAGTGATGGGACACAAACTTTAGATTCTACTTGTTCACTTCATATGAGCAACAGAATAAAATGCTATTTATAATATATGTTTGTTGTTTTACACGCCCGAATATCAATGAGTAGGATAATGCAAAGTTTATCACTGGCCCCATTTTCACCTGACATGAAAATGATTTTTTTGTGATCAGACTGCATTTGCATAATATCTGACCAGTTGTAGGTACACATGTAAAAAAGACGGATTGTTATCTCATCTGCCAGAAAACTTTGGTAAGTGGTCGGAGACGGATTGTGACTACATTTGTCACAGGATGTGCCATCACTTATGCTTTATAGTGTTAGATGAAGAATCTTCACTATAATTAAGTGTCTTGGCACCCTAAATGGAGTCATTATGCTGTGCTTAGCTTCCTGAGTGCTACAGTTACAACCTTGTCACTAAGCCTGCATCCAAACAAATCATCCCTAAGTGTCAAAATCAGTCATCCTGTCATGCCTTATTACTACCCTCAGGGGCCAATCGTTGTCTTGGGTGAGGAGGATCTTCTCTTTGGTCGAGTTGGTTTGAAAAAAGGATGGAAAAATCCAAAAAAGAAAAGAAGAGAGAGTGTTTTTGAAAAGGTTTTTGTTTTATTATTGTCTTTTTTTGCAGAAACAGATATAATATGATGCAGAGTAAAATACAAAATTATAATACTTAAAATACAAAATAAAAAAGTTTATTGCAAAAACAAAGTCATCGACTTATAGCCATAAAAAATAAAAAAATATTGTTCTCATAAAAGATTAATATGAATACACATCAGCATTTAATTTGCTCTTATAATTCATAAAATTATATATAAAGCAACAAATAAAAACCACTTAAACCACTTATGTTCTCATTCAAAATGTACGGAGGTTTAACAGAGTATAACAATGATTTCAGGAGAGAATTAGAAGTGGAAATACTGTACGTACTGTATGATCTGCATTCTGTGATCACAGAGAACACTGCGATAATTTAGTCCAAACAGGCTGAACCTAAAAATAAGCAGATGTCTAGTCAAAGGTAGAAAAAAAGGATTTACACGCTTTATTGAATCAATAACGACCAAACAAGCCAACTAAACTAAAGAAACAGAAGAAGCAGAGACTGGCTGGCTTGCTGGACAGAGACCTCTGAAAAGACCACGGGACTGGAAAAAAGAAGAAACAAGGAATTAGTAAAAGGCAACAAAAAAGGAAAACAATCTACTACTGAGACGACGGCAAAAACTCGAGGTGCTGAGGTTCATAACTTGACACGCTGACGACTGTGGAAGCAGGAACTAGGGTTTAAGAAGCAGACAGCTGATGAGGAGATGAGTTACAGGTGCGTATTCAGAGGCTCCGCCCTGCAGCCCCCCAGCCCCTGGAGGGAGGAGAGAGACATGGAAAGTGGGATGGATGTTTAATAAAAGGAAGGAGCTTGAGCCGCACAGCACGTGGGGTAAATGTCCCAGTCCACCTCAAAGGGTCCAATGAAGTGCGGTGCCATCTTCCTGGATTCGACCTGGAGGGGGAGATAGCAGGATGAGAGCCAGACCTTATCCCCTGGCTTCTAGTTTGGTGCGGGGGTCTGGTGTCTGTCAGTTAGCCACTGGTTGCATATGGAGGCCCTGGTGAGTGCTGCCCGACATGTCCTCCAGACTGCTTGGCAGCAGTGGAGACGGGCACAGACAGAAGGGACCACGACCTCCTCCTCCTGTGATGAAAACAGTGGGCGGAGGAGTTAGAGAGGGAATTGACACAGCGAAGGTCGGACTCCAGGTCCTGGTTGGCCCTCTCCGTCTGACTGTTCGTCTGGGGATTGTAACTGGAGGAGAGGCTGGGAGTTGCGGCTACTGCTTTGCAAAAGGCCTGCCTCATCTGCGAAGAGAACTGGGGCCCACAGTCTGAAATGATGTCAAGGATTCCATGCAGGCAGAAGACATGGGATACCAGGAGGCCAGCAGTTTCCAGTGCAGATGAACACATTATGAGAATCTGTCTATGATGGTGAAAATTACAGTCTATCCATTAGAAGGGGGTAAACCAGTGCAGAGCTATGTGGGACCAGGGGCGACTAAGGATGGGTAAGGGGTGGAGAAGTCCATTTGGTAGGCAATAAGAAGCCTTCCCTTGGGCGCAGAGCACACAGGCAGAGACAAACTCCTGCACATCCCCAGCTATGGAGGGCCACCAGAACTGTTCCTGGAGGAAGTGGAGAGTCTGCATTACACCGGGATGACAGTCCAGCTTGGATGAATGCCCCCATTGAAGAACCTGGGAGCAGACAGCAGTTGGAACAAAAGATAGATGGTTGGGTGGTCCAGTGCCCCGGTCTGGTTCCATCCACTGGGCCTCATGAACCACCTTTTCAATGACCTAGGAAGTGGCATCAACAAGGCAAGAGGGTGGCAGAATGCGAGGTTGGCCTCTTTGTGGTGGACTGGGTCGTGAATATGGTACAGGGTGTTGGGTTTGGTGTAGCAGGAGCCTGGTTGGTAGCACAGGGAGAACCTAAAGAGCCCCAGGAACAGCAGGCTTGGTGTGAGTTCACGGCCAATAGCTCACGGTGGCCAATGTAGTTGGCCTGTAGTTGGCCTCCACCAGTGTCGGCTTGCTGGACTAGAATGCGCAGGTGTGGAACTTCTGGTCTTCCGGATCCCTCTGGGAAAGCACCGACCCTATGCCGCTGTCTGATTCATCGACCTTGAGTATGAACTGACGCCAGGAGTTTTTGACTTTGACAGGGAGGCCAGTTCACCACTGCCGCGATCTTCTTGGGGTCTGGTTGCCAAGTGCCAAAATAAACCCAAGAAAATCAATGGAAGAAACATGAAACTCACATTTTTCTCCTTAAACGAATAATTTGTTTTCTAGTAACCTTTGTAGAACTAAACGGACATGTTGTTTGTGTTCATGGATGTTGCGGGAGAAAATAAGAATATCATCTAAATAAACTGATTTAACATGTCTCTGAGAATGTCATTAATCATAGCTTGAAAAACAGCTGGAGCATTGGTTAAAGCAAAAAGGCATCACCAGGTATTTGATGTGTCCAAGCGGGGTGTTGAATGCTGTTTTCCACTCATCCCCCTCATTGATGCAGATGAGATTTCTCCTGTTTCTCAACAAGAGAAAGGGGGATGTTTAGTTGTCTCACAAAGTCTAAGTCAATAAAGTTATCTTCTGCCTCTGAATCAACCAAAACCTGTAGTGAGTGAGTAGAGCCCTGGTGTGTGATTGTGGCTGCTAAGTGAATTCTATTGGAAGAGCAGGGGCATGTAGCAGTCTTGCTCACCTGAGTGAGCCTCCCCTGCGAGTCCACAGTCTCATTTCAGGTGTCCATGTTGTCCACAGTAGATACATAGTCCCAGTCATAGTCTCCCCTGTCGCTCAACGGGGGTTAGACAGGTGCTGCCAAGTTGCATAGGTTCCATAGAAGCAATGAGTGAAGAAACCTCAGGAGCCAGTGGCGCAGGAGTGGTGGAGGCAGGTCTGGAGCACCTGCGTTCCCTGCACCTTTCCCTAATTCTACTATCAATACATATTGCCAAGCTTATGAGCACCTCTCAGACTCATCCCGTGTGGCTAATTCATTCTTAACCCCATCATTTAGCCCCCTGAGAAAAACTACAATAAGAGCTGGCTCATCCATAGAGCCATTTTTCCTCTTACTAAATTAGAAATAAAAGGTTGGTGGGCGATTTCAGAGGAGTATACACTTGGCTGCTGCTCAGAAGCTTATCTGCATTGCCTACGAATATGCTTACAGGCTCCTACCTTCCCCCAGTAGCATTCTGGAGTCAGGATCGTAGATTCTCAGAGTGGAAAAGGAGCTGCAGGAGCCGGTAGATGCTGACTCCATCCCTCGTGAGGCAGAGGTGGATTGGGAGCAGGAAATGTCAGAGTTGGGCCGTCCAGTGTGGGCGTGAGGTGTCCGACGTTGAAAGTCAGCGTCTGCATGGTGTCCAAAACATCGTTCAAAACTTGTTCATGCCTATTCATCGCCACTCCTTGAGCGGCAAATGCGCAAACACCTTTTTGCAAGCATCAACAACAGAAACAGAAAATAACAACATTTCTGAGACCACTCTATTGAAGTGGAGGATAGATAAGATAAAATGTACTTTTATTCATCCATCATAGGTGAAATAAAAAAATATTGCATTGAATTTGTGAGTGGGATGTATGTCCATATATTGGATTTATACATCTAGGACCAAATACTGAACTGGCACATGCCTGATTTGAAAATGTGAATTAATGATCAGATTTCTGTGTTGTCACATACAGGTATTTCCAAAAAACCTCTGAGAGCACATTAAATTTCAGTCTTTGAGATCAATGTGATGGCAGGATTAGTCACTAGAATGACTGGGGAAGTGTAATTTCTGCACACTCTCTCTGGAAGGCTAATATGTCCCTGTCTCTGAAAAGTGAAGATCTCTTAGTACCTTGTTATAATATGATTTGTTGCTCCAAATAAACGTGATATTAATATAGTAACTATCAAGACACAGATAAATGATATCTTATGGACTGACGTGTTGCTTTACAGTGTACTCATATCCAGTGTGACTTCAGTAATACAGCCTGGAATTAACTGACCTGCTCTCAGTGCGACCTGACCTCAAATAAGAGACAGGAAATTGGCAGAAAATGCTTTCTTCTTCTTTGAAACTGAACACTGGTGGGCAGGGAGCGTGCGGGTGTGTGTGCACGCAGGTTAGTAGGTTGTATTGCAGCAGAACCTAATTTCTGAGAAACTGGTTAAGTTTAGAGCTGAGATTTGAATTGGGGTTAGGTTAAGGTAATGCATTAACTGATTATGGATAAGGTTTTCATTAGGCCGTGCAAATGAATGGAAGTCGATGCGAGTCTCTAAAACAACAGCTACACGAACCCGTGTGTATGCGTGCACTGTATGCGTGTGTGCCTGTCAGGGATCAGTCAGCCTGACAGGTCATTAACCTGGCCAGTGCCATGCAGTACAGCTGTCGAGCACCAAAAGGTTAAGTTTATGTTCATTGGACTGATACGAACCCTGTCATGACAGTTTTTATCTATAACTACACAAACACACACACACATATTCCTGCCTCTCTCTGGGATGTCAGGAACCTAGTTCTAGTTTCTAGTTCATGTATTAATGTCTTTGCAAACCAGGCATGTTTTTTTTCCCCCCCATACAAATTATTCACACGTTTGAAGTGTTTTCAAAACAGTATTCACATTGGCTGCGGATTATGGCCGTTTTTCCTGAGCTTCACTTTCCGATGAACTCGCAGCTAACCAATCAGAACGAGTGTTGTTGATGACATACAGTCCAAACATTTTTAAATCAGTGGCGGATTGCTTGATTGTGTTTGTTTACCAAAAGACTGTTCTTTATAATAAACAGGAAAAAACAATAAAACGATTACAAGAGGTTCAGTGGGACGGTGTGTGTAAATCAAACTTCAAAATCGTTTTCAATCATTTGTGAAGACTTCTCTGGTTGCAGACAGCCCCGTGATGCAAGTTTTTCCCCCGTACTCATAATTAATTTATTTAATTGTACATTATCTTGGTGTACATGAGAGAGTTCATCATAATTCACATTTGAATTATTTACATTTTCATCCCAGTGTGCAAAGACCTTAAGAATGTGGAGTGAGCTCCTCAAACCGCTGCATCAACTCTCTTTTTCCCCAAAGTCATTTAAAAAGGGGTGATTTTTTGTGACCTTTATTTGCATTTACACATTTTCATTACACCTTGTGCATGCATCACGGTTCAGTGCATACTTTGAAAATTACCACTGATGCATCTATAAGATACAATATTCACCATGATGTTGATTTAAAGGCTTAATATATGATTTATAATGAAACTCTGGTCGTCTTTTCTGTCATGACACCAGTACCATCATGTTTTTTTATTAACAGAATGTAAAAGCGGTAGTTTTATATACTGTATAGTCTGAGTTCTGTAGTCTCTATTAACAGTACTTGCAAAAGTGCATGGCAAAAACATAAACTACTGCATGGCTGGGGCTTCATTTCTGTTTGAATCAAACTCATGCTCCAGAGAGTACTAACTGAGCCAAACCCAACAGGCATTGATACTTTTGTGACCGAAACCAACCCGAACCAGATTCAGCCAGAACCAGATAGCAGGCCATGATGGTCAGCAGACACTTGTGGCTAAAAAGCAAGTATATCTTTGGTCTATGGAACTCCAGGAGAGAAAAAGTAGAAGAGTACACATTGTACAAATCCAAGAAATTCTTTTAAACTTTGTTCAGCAGTTGCTGCAGGTTATTAAATAAAGCATGAGACAAAATATTTCTCCTGTGGGGACTCCAGTCCTTGAGTTTAAAGCATATGAATGAACAATGCACATTAAAAACAGCAGCTCCTTCGTCTGCTGAGGTAGCAAGTTCTTCATCTTCTCACCTTATCACAGAAACTCTCCGCTGCACCAGACACAATGTTCTAATGCCAGAGTTCGATTTCATCATGTTCCTCTCGGTAAACATGTCAGAGATTTATGGATGTGATAAATTAAAAATGCACAGTTTGAAGGAAAAATTGCAGAAGAGTAGAGTTGGGGGAAATAAAGTTCATCTTTCATTGCTAAGGAAAGTGTGGAAGGCTGAAAGACTAATAACTAAAATGAACTAAATGAAAATTAAATGGGCAGCGACTTTTACAATTACAGTAAGTTTTATTGTCAGACAGCAGTGGTACTGGCATATTCTCACAATAGTGAGGCAAAAATGACCAATTGAGGCAAAAATGATTTGTTTTGGGGTCACACAGTTGGTGTAGTGGTTAGCAGTCTTGCCAGTGGTGGGCGCATGGGGGTGACCTCAGTACTACTCATTTTCTTTATGTAGTGTTGAATAAATGTTTTAGACCACCACCCAATGTAAGGTTTATGCCACAGTTGCCCTACATTAACAGCATTGGTAATTATCAAAAATATTTTTTTATGTTTCTCTAATAGTTAATACACCAGTATGTAGAAGCTCTTTAACAAATGATTTCAAATAGACTGTAATATGTCATATTGTAGTTATTTACTTGCATCCCTGTACAGAATTACTTCCAGTGGTTGAATTTTGTGCTGGATACATTTCTGACTTCTCAGAGAAGAAGCCCAGTTAGTCGGCTCAAATTTAGGTATAAAAACTGTGAATTCACTTTGTTATTTGGCAAACAAACAAACAAACAAACAAACAAACAAGCAAACAAACAAACAAACAAACAAACAAACAAACAAACAATCAACCACAACAATTTTTTTTAGTTTTAAACAAGTTTTTGAAAGATTTCTAAAATATTTATGTTCTTCTTCATTTCTGTATTAAGCAGGTGGTCAAATACAGGACTGTAAAATCACAATTGTCTGTACACTGCATATTAATCTAAATCATCCACAAACACTTGGACTAACCAAACATTTTAAAAGAAAAAACAAACCCAACATCATAAAAATAAGATAATCTCAACTTTTCTTCAAAACTTTAGTTTTAGAGAAACAGACATGGTCTTATAATATTTTTGGGCTGGTACAGTTGAGGTTCTGCACCCACATCTTAAAATAGAAAGGGAAAAAAAAGCTGACTGAACAATCCCCCGAAGAGAAGGAAAACATCGCTGCATTTTTTAATAGTTTCTACTACCTGCACATTTGGTCTATCATAAAAAAATCTGTAGGTTTTATTTTCCCTCATATTTTAGGTGTGGGAAGGGAATAAAGTGTCTTAACTGTCCTGGATTTTATGGCAGCAGCATCTTTGGCAGACATACACGCATCATTAAATTGTCTGACCACAGGCTTTATGGAAGCTGAATGGGCCATAAGTCACATGGGCAAAGGCCAATATAAAATTAATAACTGATTGGCCATTAAAGATGTTCTGCTTGTGCTATAAAACATCAACTTGAAAAGAAAGTTTATTACAAATGTGTAAGATTTATGAACATAAAAATATGAATGTCCTTTTAAAGATGAACAGCATCAGTAAAATGATACAGTTTCACATGGAAGTTACTGATTTTTATTAATGTTTACCAAAAAAGGGCCAATTCTAACTTTGTCATATTTTTAAAAAAGATCATACTATTTTTGAGTCAGACAGGTCATTTACCGGGTAGGCTTTGCCAACACCCACTGTCTTCCCATAGTCTGGATTATTGTGAAGAATGTATGTTACTGGGCTAAGAAACTTTCCACATTTCAACAAACCTCGTTACTTTAAGTAACAAAGTAGGATTTGCTCTTGAGGTCCCCCTTCATTTGGTAAACGATATTGTTTGTTAAAACCGACATAAAATATATATCGCTGTAACGTGGATTTGTTCATGAAGATGTGGTTGTTTGTTCTAATACACAAACAACCACATCTTCAGATTGTGTAATTTATTCTATTTTATACCATTTTATAAAAATATAAATCCATTCTTTTATGATAGTGCAACTTGAATGTTGAATGAACAGGTGGCGCAGCCTGCGCAGTGGTAATTTCGTCCCGCGCAACACTGTGCGCAGTGAATTTGGCAATTTGGTAGATCAAGGCAAGCAGAGATGGGTGTGGCTGCGCAAAAGGGAGAGGTGTCGACAGATTCAGCTTGGCGTAGTGACAATTTTGTGCCAAAAAGTTGCTCTGAAGGTGCGTTTTCGCCAGCTCCAACCTGGCCGGGCTCTAATTTCGTAGACCAGGCCAGGCACAACGCCGGTGTGGGTTGTGTGTCCAGGTGCATTGTGCAAGTTTTGTGCACAGTGCAGGGTGTGCAGCCGGGCACAGCCAGGCGCAAGTACTCCTCTGTCCCGCCTCCGTCTCTCCTACCAGCAAGTAGCAAAGAGAGGGAGAGAAGGCGTGACTGGGTTTAACACAGTCTTCACCAATCAAATGAGCTCCTCTCCTCACCTTTAAATCCACTGCAGCGAGGCGCAGTGCAGGTTTCGTTTCGCCATGGACGAAGGAGACAGCAGCAGCGTCAGACGAAGGAAAACTGATGTTCTGGTCGGGGAGGTCCAAGCTCGCAGTGGCCGAATATATGATTGCATGAGCAGACCTACACGGGCTGATGATGCAAAAGGAGCCAAAGGGAGGTTACCCATATTATTATAAGAAGGAGTTGTCTGTGTAGATTCTCATTCATTCAGGTCATGGTGGTCAAAGTAGTTATGTTGTAAGCAACTGAATTCTTTTTGGAGCTTTAAGAAGTTTCACCTTTCATCCAAAAGGCTTCTTCAGTTCTGGCCTGACGATGGGAAACCAGGAGCTATATCTCTGGATTACTGGAGGTGGAGCTGTAGACCACACCCCTCATTCCATGACAAAGGGTCACATGAGTCACCTGTCAAGGTGTGAATTGGAGAGAGAGTCGTTGTGGACACTTGATCCAGAGAATGAGAACTGAAGAGCAGACTAGTTCAATTAATCAATAAAATTGATGTTAACGCCGTTTTGTTTTATGAGTAATTTTATGTATCTCAGCCAACCATGTGATTGAGTAAATTGTGGCCAAAAATGTATAAACGCAAACATTTAAGGACAGAGCTGTGCAGCAGGTGGTCTGAAAGCTCGCCAACTCCAACCTGGTCTACTCTCAGCGCAAGGCGGAGTGCAATTTCAGCACATACATTTATATCTATATTGACTGTCCCGTCACGTCTGATGTCAGATCAAAGGCGGTTGGCATCTGTAATGAATTTCATTAACGCAGCTGAAACTGTGATGCAAACTAACGACTTCACAATTCTCTCAGCCAACCACAAACAGTCTTGCCATTGGCTTCTCTCATCTCACAAAATTCAGCGCATTCTTTGTGGCATGTTGCGTACTACACAACATAGCACACAACATGCAGGTAGAGCAGCAGAGTGCAGGGAAGAGGAAAGATCACCTGGCTTCTTATCATAATATTGGTAACCTCCTTTTGGCTCCTTTTGCATCATCAGCCTGTGAGGTTTTGGTGACGTGTGCACACTGTACGCCAGTCAGCCAAATTACCACCTGCCCTGCGCCTGACCTTGTCTACGAAATTAGAGCCCTTAGTGTCCAACTTGTACCCCTAACAACTTCAATCATGAAAACGCAGGCAGTCCTCACTCTTCTAATTCTCATTGTAGACCTGAATAAGAAGAAACAAGGCAATGGTCTAATAAACTAAATATTTTTTTTAATCATGAAACTGTCCTGATATGGCCATGAGAACCAATTGTTTCCATGCAGATACATCCAAGAAATCCTGGACAGAAACATGTTAACCATTAACAAAAAAAAAAGTTTTAAAAAAAGATGGGCTTTGTAGAGGATTTGTAGAGGCTGATTATTCTCACAAAACAATTTGTGCTTAAAACTCTCAATGGAAGCCGTGGTCACAGCATGGAACTTTTTAAAACTGGCTCTGAACAATAAAAAAATGTTGCTCTGTAAAATCCACAAGTGTTGCCACCATTTACTGACTACTAACAGTGATCACTGTCAGGTTGTCATAACAACCATTTTAGCTTTCATTGGGCCACAGTATTGTGTCCTAATTAATGTCCATATTGTGGTTTAAAGACAAATCATGTGCTTTTAATCAAATGATCAGAAAGGAGCTTGAGAAGCTGCATGCAAACACATGAATGTTACATATTTACTCGGATAGGAGTAAAAACACAGGTTCATGTCCAGGTAAAGATGGGATTGTTTGCATCTTGCATCCAATCACAACTGTTCTCAGTATGAAACATGGTGCAGTCATCTGTGTCACAAGCGATTCTGCTCAGATATACAGCTCTACTCTCAGTCACAGTTGGGCGATGGTCACACCAGTGTTAGTGATTTATATCCTCCATTTCCTTCAAAATCCTCCCCCTCTCTCTGTCCTTGGATGAGGCATAACGGAGCACAGCTAACACCAGGCCAGGATCAGGTACTGGGCTATTATCACCACATGTGGGTGAACTGCTGTTAAATGTCACCTATACATCACCCAAAACTGGGAACACTGAGGGGTTAAAGGCTGAGCGGTAGCCGACTGCCACAACATGATTTAGGGTCAATGCACAACTTGTGCACAAATTAATTTTCCATCAATCACACACAACTGCACTGCTATACTAGTGAGGCCCAAATACCTTCCCCTGTCCCTAAACTGAACCTTATAATGTAACAGGTGGTGTATAAACCCAACTGCAGTACCAAAAGCACAGAACCAAGGAGGTTTGAAAGTTTGTTTTGAAACTGGCAGCAAGGAAACAGTGCTCAGACTACACAGTTTGGGACCTCTGCCGTCATAAAAAATATTTCAGGCACAGGTCAGAAACAGAAGGCAGAGGTGGTTTGCCAGGGAGCAGGCAAGGCAGGTGAATCCAAGACAGGCAGCGTCAGCAACAGCAACAGGCGGTCAGACAGAATAACACTGGAAAGTCTTACATGGCAAAGAACGATCTGGCAAGGGAGTGAATGTGGAGCTGGTGAATATATGCTGGGCTGATTGCAGAGAAATGGGGAGCAGGTGTGTGCACAGGTGAGCTGGGTTGCCTGATGCGGTGGGAGTGGCTGGGAGGTTGTGGGAAACAGAGGCGGGGATAATGGAAAAGTACTGAATGGGAAGAGAGTGACTGAACCGTGACGTATAATCCTTTATTGTTTCAAACCCATCTAGCAGCATTTAACAGCAGCAGGTAGTACATCAGGTGATCACGCAAGGTGGTGTCCAAGATGGAAAAGGATCACCCTGAAGACAGCATGATCTGTTCAGTGACAATTAGACTGTTATTATGGGTATTCCTCATTCAATTTATCCTGGTAAAAAGTCATTTACAGTGAAAATCATTTCTGATGATTGACAATGAATGATGTAAATCATGAATGTAGCCCCCAGTTGAAGTGAAGCTGATGAGAAAGTGGCTGAAATCTTTATTCTCATGAATTGCCATGATGGGGATGGGGCGTAATTCCACAGGTTTGTATGTAAATCTATGGGCCAACGTCCTATAATTTACTGGGGCATTTATAGCTATAATCATCACTAGTTTCAGGTCCTCTGCAATACAGCATGATGACCATTTTTATGGTGCCGTTTAGATTCCAACAGACCATAAATCACAGCAAGTACTGACACTTTGACTAATGGCTGGTAACATTCAGGTGCTTGGTTACAGGTGGATGCGCAGGAACCCAACACTTAGTCTCTTCTAAATATCAAGTCAAGTCAATTTTATTTCTATTGCATATAGATCCATGCAATATCTGTCATGATCCACCCGTGGCTCCTTCCTGTCAATGCACACACCTCACCTGTGCTGGGAGTGCAGCTGCACCCAATCATCTAATCTGCAACCTGCCTTCATATGCTGCTACATCACAGCATCTGATCGCCAGTTCACAACCAGTTCCCCGTGTTCCTTGCTCCCAGATTCCTCCCTCTGCTGACGTCTTCAGGAGAGTTTTCCTTGTCACTGTTTGAACTGTGTTTTGCTGTCATCACCATTACCACTGTTGGGGATTATTCACTGCCTTGTTGTCACCATTGTCCCCTTCACTGCCCCCATCCTCGTCTGGAGCCATACCCTGTCTCCACAGCCTGGACTCTTCCTCGTCACTGTGCAGTATTTTAATAAAACTGTTAAAACATCTTCAGCCTCCTTGCCTGCCTGCACTTGGGTCCAGCACAACCCTCACCGTCTCAGCAAAAAAGGGTTGACTTTATAAGTGTACAACAAGAACATAAAATCATAATAAAGTAAAATACTGAAATGGTAAATTATTAAAGTTTTAAAATCTTGTAGGATCTGGCTGTTCTTACCTTATAATCTCAGTGAGAGAAGGTGGGTCTTTTAAAGTGATTTAAAATAATTGGAAGTATTTACTTTGAAAGTATAAGATGTGCCATAATTCGGGGCAGCTACAGAGAGGGCTTGATCACCCAAGAGCAGCTTATTGTTTGACCTCAGTACTTTAGATGAAGTGTGAATATGGAGGAGCTCAGACAGGTTAGATACTGCCAGTCCATTAAAGGCTTTAAAAACAACCAGCAATGTTTTAAAATATGGTCTTTTATGGTATTTTATAGAGTTTACAAACCCATGGATGATGACATGGTTGGTTGACACATGATAGACACATTGAGAGGTGGAAGCTCCCAGGCTGGAAATGAGCTCTGTGGCCTTGACCTACAGTGAAAAGGGCTAATACCATTTCTATGGGGAGGGAGGTACTCCAGAGGTACTTTGAAACCTCGAACAATGAATGTTGGAGCATGAAGCTGATTGAAAAGTGACGTTTTTGCTGCCAACTCCATTGTTAGTGTCTGTGGTTCATCTTCATCGCTGTCATTCATCCCTGCATCCATCCTCAGAAATGTGCACTGCCTGGCACAATTCTCTGTGATGACAAAGTGCCACTGCTGCCTCCGTATTTAATCTGCGCTGTGAAAGTGAGGACACTATCATCTGTCAAAATCCCTTCTCAATATCAGTATGAAAATGTTGGCTGTCAAATACAAGTAAATGATTTGTTATCTCTTCAATCCTGAGGAATACACAGATGTCCTGCATTTCTCTGTGATGAAGACATAAGACACATGGTCTTATGTCAGGAGGACTGTTCCTGGATTTGTGTGAGCCTAACAACCCATTAACCCTGGCATAATCCTTAAGTTAAAAATGCATGTTCCTGGGTTAATTCTGAAGCTAAAATCTATCTTCCAACGCTTAATCGTGTTTAACCAAGAAAATTAGAGTCCCTTATAACTGAAGGTATGATAAATGAAGCTGCTTTATTAATAAATACTAGGAAAATCAACAGGTAATGACAGGCTCCCCGTGGATCATAGAGAGGAAGGAAAGAATTTAAAGTGAATTCTGTATATTTATGAGGGTTTGAGGTAAAAAAAAAAAAGTGGAACAAAGAAAGAATTAAAGTGAATTCAGTATATTTATGAGGGTTTGAGGTAAAAAAAAAAGTGGAACAAAGAAAGAATAAATCTACTAAGTCCCATGCTGACAAAGGCACATTAGCCAAATCAACTGATCTTGGATTAAATTTATAAACTAAAATTGTCTTCAGTCACATGATTCTGTGTGGCCTCTGAAAAGTCCAGATTTTCTGGATTATTTTTTGTAAACTGACAGTATCTCAGCCTCTTCATAATCCATCTTCTCCATCAGGGATTTACGTTTCCAAATCCTGTATGAAAGAGTCATACTGCATCGCAGATGAATCTCAGACAGTTTGATATTACTGTCTGAAATATTCAATTTTTACCCTGATTTGACTTTTATCTGGTTATATTTGCCTCTGTGACACAACATGAACTTACTTATCCACAGCCTCAGGACAGATAAGTATCAAAACGCTGGCCTTTTCTGCCCCAGCAGAGACACGTCAACTAAATGGATGTCTGCCACAGTGCTGGTTGACTCCCATCTGACCCCTGAGACTCATTTTTAATCTCAGCCCAGAAGGCTTTGACATTTCTCTGACATTTAGCATTTTACCGTTACCTTGTGGAACTGAAAAGGGCCAAGTTCTTAGCTCTTCGCGATCAATAGCTTGTTAGTTCATCCTGCAGCAGGAGCCCAGTCAGAAGTAAAAGTCTGTGAAACAGCATTAATCCCATCCTATCCTTGGACAGTAGGAGGAAACCCATCCGTTTTGAACATGGTGGTTGGATTGCCTTTTCCTTCCAAAGTTCATATGAGAGAGAGAGAGAGAGAGAGATTTTTACACGTTTCCTAAAAGGGTTTTGGTTTCTTTATGTAATATGAGGGTGTCAGGATAGAATTCTGTAGTCTTATTTTGCAGACAATGTGATTTAGAGCTGTAGAAAAAAATAATCATTTTTTACTCAAAGGAAAAAAAAAACAGCCACGGCTTTCTTCCAGAGTCACGAATCAGCAGTTTGTAATTTTGAGTATGTAAAAAAATTCACTAAACATCCCCCAGTAAACAATTATACTGATTATTCCTTTACTTATTTTGTCAGTAGTATTCGACTAATTAGTCAATTATTCTGTTTAATGATTAATTTGGTTATTTATTAATGCCAATATTCTGTATATCACAATAAAATTTGCTTCACTATCAGTATATAAAAGGTTATATTGGTCTATGTAATGTTATGGTTATATGGAATGTTTAGGCACATAATTGCTATGAAATATTTTGCCTTACCTTTGTGAAATGACTCTGTGTTGATGTCATTGCTGTTATCTGTCCACTGTTAAAACCACTAAGTGGTTACTCAAAACTAAAATATGGTGACATTTATCAGTATTGGCTGATTAGAAATGTATCTATCAGAGTAAAATGTTTGGCCACATCACCATATAACAACCGAAAAGCTCTTTTTTTTTTGCTGCCTTTTTTATGACAGGAACTATGTGATAAAACTATTACCACCCAGGCGGTTAAAGGCCACGGAAGGATTAAAAGGTCAATATGTGTCTGCGTGTCTTTTTGAACAGCTGCGAAGCAATGTCCTTTATCAATAAATAGCAATTCACCTGTGCATCCATCACATCCTCTTGTTGCATGACCTAAAATCATGAAGTTCTGGACTAGATAAAGAGTAGTAAAGGTGCCTGGGAAGCTCTGAGGTTCACACCAAATATCTTTGATCATCATCATTTTCACTGACACTTGCTCTCGAAGCACAACTCGACTACTCACAAAGAAAGGGCTTTTGGAGTCTGTTCTGTCTGAAGTTTGAATAAAATCAATATCAACCTTCCAAAGGAAAAGAACTCAACAAAACGTTGGCGGGAGTTTTCTCTCATTCTGTGAATAAAGGCTGTTGATTAATTGGCCTTTTCCTACATCCAACTAGTTAATGAGGTTATCAACATATTAATAGTTGATTGATTTTTTTGCAAAACAATTCATAATAAAACTTGTTTAATACATGTTAAAAATAACAACCAGAAAAGCCAGAATAATACTAAACCTACATGATGAAACTAGAAAGCACAAACCTCTGACAAGGTTAACCAGTTTCTCAGTATGTCTGTGAAGATTCTCAGTCATCCAGGTCATGGTATCCAAAAGTGGACTTAGTTGAGTTTCTCAGTAATAGACTCCCCTATCTAGCAAGCAAAAAAAGAAAGAAAAAAGAATCTGTAACAATATCCCATATACCACCGCCACATTATTTCATCCTTGGACCATAACCTACAATTCAGAAAATTATCAATAAAAGTGTTTTACTCTTTTTATTCACTGCAACACACAACTAAAAACACGACCTCCTTGGGGAGGAAACAAATGGCACTGAATGACTGGGTACAATGCCCTACTGTGAATGGTGATCTCAAATTCTCCCTAAGTATTTATGTTTTTTTTTTCACAGCTTTGCTGCCATGAACAGAGACATTTTCTTCACCATGTAACTCTTAAGCTGCCGTTTTTCCAATATCAAAAGCAAATGAGTGTTAATTAAGACTGCAGCAAGCAGAGGTTCATCACAGCTCATTGCTAAATGTTGGAATCGTGAGGGCATCTGTCACCTGAATTCTGTGTTCATTTGAATTTTTACTAGGTTGGACCAGCAAGTAAGGAATATATCAGGCACTGCGAGGGCGCAAGGCAGTTATTTTCCTCAAGAACAGCTGAGGATGTTAGTCTACAGCATCGACTTTGTGTTGTTTGTGTTGTCCCCAGCATAAATTTTTAATTCTGAAAACTTGTTAACTAGACCAAGTGCCACTAACTTGCTTTGGTTCGACGTAGCATAGATTCGGCTGAGCTCCTTTTGGACTCCCAAAATTCCTTTAAAACGCTCCAGCATACAACCTACAGTATGTACAATCTCTGTTGTACAATATCGCTGTAAAGAGAGGGCAACATATCAGGAGCAATTTTTGTCATTTTATTATGCTTACTTTATGGTTTTCATATATTTTTTACTTTTTATATTGCATTATTGCGTATAATTAGCAGGAAATATTTGCTCAACTGGTCCAGAAAAAAAAAAAAACACTGCCAAAGTCACTGACTCAATTAACGATGCAGGGAAAATCCAAGGTCTACCTGAACATATTTTCATAAGCTCTCTGAAATTAATCGCTATTGTTTCCCATCTTTTTTTTTCACCACAAGCCGTCAAGAAACAAAGTAGCATGATAAATGTGAGCACGGTTTCCAGCCGTGAAAGGAGGATTAGTCAGCACTGCAGTCCTCATCTATGCTGACAACTAATTCCTTTGTTCTGGAGACTAACTTAAGACATATCGACCATGTCGACCAGGCATTAATGCAGATTCATTGTCTCCGTCGCCAACACAATTCATCAATTTCTTTAGTAACAACCAGCATTCAAGTACCAAAAGGACCCAAGAACAAATTATAGGCCAAATATTTTGTCACTGTCACTTCAATTCCCATTCTGTTAAAGACATCGTAACAGTCTCACAGTCCTTAGAGACTTTGACCATTGATTCACTGTCCTGGAGACAACTTTGTAATAAGTTAAAGGACGTCCTGTCATCCTAGATGATTTGACGATACCTAACCAGGAGCATGGTAGTTCAGACTTAGACCAAAACAGTTAAGTTCACACTACACAGCATTCAAAGTCATAGAATCACTGTGCAGTCCAAACAATTTGACTTTCTGTCTTGTGATCTGGATTCTTCCAGATCTGGATTCTTCAGTTCACACTACACAACTGACTGGAGAAAGTGTTAGCCAAACAGTACATGATCTTCCACCAGGAAGAGCCCTAACTACTGTGATCAGTCTCCAAACCAAATTCATTTATGAGAGAGAACAGAAGACAGAAGAGCCAAATGAAATTACTTGTACTTGTACTTGTATTACTTCTTCTTCTTCTTCTTCCCTCTGGTGGTTCAGTGTTGTTGTCTGTTCAGGGTTTCTGACTAACGCCTTTACCCCGTTTTGGCTGGAGTCGTGCAGTCAAACGAAATCCATCTGCAATGCATATATGGGCCTCTCTAATCACATCTTTAAAGAGTTCACACATAATGTCTGATGACTGCTGAACAGGGGCTTCAGACTGTGGGTTGCCAATCTAGGCAGCCAATCTAAGCAAATAGTATGAACGAGACTAAACTATAAGTGGCAGCTCAGTTGACCCTACAACACCAGGCCCAGGAACCCTCATATTCAGAAAGGAAATTAATCTGGATGTTATAAATTACTGATTGACACTACCAGGGGCAATGCAAAGGCACAAGGCAGTTATTTTCCTCAAGAACAGCTGAGGATGTTAGTCTACAGCATCGACTTTGTGTTGTTTGTGTTGTCCCCGGCATAAATTTTTAATTCTGAAAACTTCTTAACTAGACCAAGTGCCACTAACTTGCTTTGGTTTGACGTAGCATAGATTCGGCTGAGCTCCTTTTGGACTCCCAAAATGTCTTTAAAACACTCACAACCTACAGTATGTACAATCTCTGTTGGGAGGTGTCCTTCTACTCTTTGCATCAATGAGACTAAAGGACAAGTTACCATGCAACCCAGAAATCTTATCATATCTACCTGAAACCCCAGCAGCTACTAAAGACACTCATTACATAATGAGACTTTTATTACTTCCCTGTTCTTTTGAGGATTTCAACAGGCTGTCACCCAAACCTCTTTAATTTGACACAATCTCTATTCAGGCCATTAAAAGGGACATAACAGTAAAATGAACAATATAATAAGGCAGGAACTTTGTTTAAAATTAGTTAAAGACCCTACCAGAGGAGCCACACACAGTTTTTACACGCAGATTTTACTGTGCCCTTAACTAATGCCTTGAATGGGCCATTTTCTGCTTTATCGTTCTTGTGGGGTTTTCTGTTGTGTTCCAGACGAGGCTGGGTGGTAGAATGAGCTTCATTATGGGGTTAAGGTCACCTCAGTTTGTTATGCAGAAGTAAATTTAAATGTCGCAGTTTTTCTATTACTATAAAGATGTCAAACTTTTTCTTTGTGAACTTTTTTGTGACTTATTTTGTCTGTGTGTCGGAACAAGGTTTTTGTCTGTTTTGTTAGACCTTTGATAGGTTTTGATAGGCTGGCTTGTTCTGGTTGTAACCTTCCTCCCCCTCATTATCTGCTAGGCTCTTTCTACCATGGCCATATACAGTAGCTGGGGCACATAATGGTTGGAAAGACAATGTTTTCAAAATCTATTTCAGTGTGATTATACAAAATTTATGAACTTGTGACCAGTGTTTCACTGATCAACTAGCAGTCTGATAAGGTACAGGGACTGAAAGTGAAAAGGGATCAACAAAGGTTAATTAAATCTCCAGACTACTACTGCTGTGATCCTCCATCTACAGCATCCATCACACAGTTTTGTCATGGCACCACCCACATGTGCGCTCTAATCACCACCATGCAATACTCACAGGCCATTCTCATAGGAAAACAACCTTCACGGTTCCTTGGTTGTGTGTTTGACAGCAGGCAGAGGAATCCCCATGACACCCTGTAAATCAGCCCTCAGCTGTTTGCTTCATGGTCAATAACTCCCATCTTCTCCTCTGCTGATAATACAGGGTCTTAACTCACATCCCCAATACCCACACTGCACTGACTCATGCCATTGCAACATCTCAGCATCACCATCATCGCCATAATCACCAGCCGCAGCAGTGAAAAAATATTGAGACTTGTGGAAGAGTGACATTCGCACAGAATTTAGAATAAAATGAGTCAAATTCTCCACAGACTCTTATGTCTGCTTAACAGTCGACAGACACAGAAGTTTATTTTTTGTATTCCAAGCCTGTAATAATTCAGATAATCCTTCAAATCACCTCATCACCAAGCTTTTTCATGTTCATGCACTGTACTTGCAAGTGGCCATGGCTGAAGCACTGTACATTTCCAATCACTGCCCTTGTGAGTTTTTCTGATAAAGTCAGATGCCATAACTGAATGTATTTCAAATGCTGACAATGACTGAGGATTATTGTTGTGACATTACTAAGTGAGTTTGGGAACTTCAGATGTTTGTCTCCTCTTACTTAAATTTGGGTAAGGATAAACACTTTGCATTTTTCCTGACCAAGTAAGTAGATTTCAGATTTTTTATGTGTCTGTTTTGTTCATAAGACACATGGGCCTTGTCATTTTTTGGCATATTCATTTTCTCTGCAGCTTGGGGGGGAAAACTATTCATCTTCCAGACAACTTTCACTGATGGCAACAATATTTGCTGTTTCAACTAAGGCTCAGACAATACTTTTGAAATACTGATAAGAATAAGTCTTAAATTACAACTGGTGTTCTACTTTTTACAAGATTTTTATTATTTTCATAATATAGCTTTACAATAGGACCACACGGTTGGTGTAGTGGTTAGCACTGGTAGTGGTAAGACCTGAGTTGGCGACCTGGTCAGAACAAGGGCCTTTCTGCAAGGAGTTTGCATGTTCTTCCCGAGTGTGCATGGGTTTTCTCCAGGTTCTCCAGTTTCCTCCCACAGTCCAAAAAGATGCAGATTTGTGGATTAGGCCAACTGGACACTCTAAATTGCCCATAGGTGTGAATGTAAGAGTGATGATTGTTTGTCTTTATGTGACCCTGTGATGGACGGATGACCTGTCCAGGGTGAACCCTGCCTCACCCTCAGAATAAAGATACATGTCAAACACTTATCGTGCAGTATACAAAATAAATTATTCCCAGCATCATGAATTTAATATTTAAGCAAACAAATATATTTTATATAATTTAAATAACACTAGCTTATTTTTGTTTTTTTATGATTTTAATTTTTCATAGGTCTACAACACTATGCAACATCTACCACCAGAAGTCTCTCAATCAGAACAATAACAGAAGACCTAGTCTTTGTGACATCACTCCCCTTTTCTGGGCTCTTTCCTCAAGCAGGCTGATCTCTAAATATAACAAATCCAGGCTTGCTGTGTGTGACTGCACACAAAGCTGCATGACTGAGCAGCCATAAACAAACAAACTAACAACCAATAACTGAGCATCAAACAGCAGCGCAAAGTAAAAGGGAACAAGGCCTGGATGTTCCAGGAAAGGCAATGCTTCGGTCAATTTTTTTTCCGTCACTGAGCATTGGTATGTTTGTTGGCAAAACAACAGAAAGAATGACTGATGAAGAGTGAACATGATGGTTCCAAATAATACAAACATCGACATACATATGTCAAAACATAAGAAAACACAGAAGGAGTCAGACGCTACTTCCCACTAACTCTTTATCAGCGTAGACAATAAAAGCCCTCGAGCTTCAGCTGCAGCACTCCGCTCATTAGCTGCAAAATCATGTGACAAATGTGAATCATTTCTTTCTTAGTGTGTGGTATCGTGACAGTAAATGCATGAGACAGAGGCTGCCTTATCTGAAAGGATAACAAGAGGCAGAAGCGGGAGCTCTGTAATGCAGTCAAGCAACTGAATTGCTTGGCTTAAAGAGTCGAACAGAACCGTTTGCTTTCGAAAAATATTTGTGTTGATGAAGAACACAAGCGCTGTCACACCAGTGTCTGATCACTGTGATGCTGACCTGAAAAAAAGATGATTTATCACAGATTTAAATCTGGAAAGCTCATGAACCCTCTTGCCTCTGTGACTGTAGCAGGAGAATGTCGGGAGGCTTTTGGGGGCCTCAGGCAAGAGCAAACCTGGAGACCACTACATTGACCTAAACGAAAATATTGGATTTGCCACCAACAAATGTATTAAATTTACATTATAGCCGGTGGGTTGTGAGATAAGAGCTAAAATCGCATGCAGTTAAAACATCAATGAGCATTAGGAAGCCTGGAGGAACCATCCCTCACTCCATCCTTCAGCTGTGATGCAGGAAAAACAAATGGACGGCCCATGGGCAGCTCTGTTCAAATTGATCTAAAATAGAAACCTAAATTAGGAGAGCATCAATCATCTTCTTGCAGCTAAAAATTCAAGCCCTCTGTCCTATCACTCACCATGTGGTCCGCTTGTGGTGGCATTATCACATGTTGTTATGTTTATGCAATAAAAACCGTGTTGACAACACATAGTGGTGCCAGAGAGTGGCAGGAGGGGAACACAGACGTAGGTTGAACATGAACAGAGACATTGAAAGAAATTACATTACAATTAGTGTCAATAGTTTTGAAGTGATAAATTTTATGTTATTATTATTTCTTCTTATTATTAGTAATGTAAAGCTTTTTAAGACATGAAAAAAGTGTAAAAAAAAAAAAAGCAATTTGCAATGGAGAAGTTTCAGTTCAGATAAAACAAAGATAGTGCATTTGGACTGTTCATAAAATAAGTGCCTGTGTGCATGTGTGTACTTTTATTTACATGTATATCTTTGTGAGGACATTTCGACCATGTGTGGACAATTTGTCTGGGCCCCACTACTTCAAAGGGCCTGTCAGGGTTAACACCTGGTTTATGGTTAGGGTTAAGGACTTAGTTGTGATGTTTAAGGTTAGGTTAAGGGGCGAGGGAATGCATTATGCCTATGAGATGTCCTCACTAAGCCGTAAAACAAGTTTGTGTGTGTGTACATGTCTTTCTATCCTTATGGGGACCAAAACGCATCCTACCCTTGTGGGGACATTTTGAATTGTGTGGACATTTTGCCTAATCCCCACAAGGATAAATGACTTTTTTCAGGGTTAACACCTGGTTCTAGGGTTAGGTTTGGAAATGAGTTTAGGTTAGTGTTAGGGTAAGGGTTGAGGTTAGGCATTTAGTTGTGATGGTTAAGGTTAGAGTAAGGGGCTAGAGACTGCATTTTGTCTCTGAGGTGTCCACATAAAGATAGTAAAACAAGCATATGTGTGTGTGCATGTGTGTGTGTGTGTGTGTGTGTGTTTGTGTGCTGAAACTCACCCAGTACCAAAGGGGCAAAAATGCTTAAAGCAGGGTTTCTGTAAAATGCTGACAGAAGGCTGTTATCATCAAAATCAGTCCATAACATCCAGGAAATCACAAGAAGATACTGTAAACCTGAGCGCACACGCACACACACGCGCGCACACACACGCACACAGTCTCATCTCACTTTTCTGTGTATATCAGCAGGTGACACACTGAAGACACGGGGTCAGTGTGGACTCATCAACCTGGCAATTTTTTTTTACGTAAGCAGTTTCACGCGCACACACAACTGCTATAATAAATCAAATGAAGTTTATCAGTCACTTCTGGTTGAATCTAATGAGCCTGTTTCCCATTTTTCCTCCAGAATCAACTAATGATCATGACGGGTTTTTCGAAAGGTTTTTTCCTTCATAGTAAATGTAAACATTTCACAAACTGTAACCGGCTCGGTGGTAAATACAGATTTTTCTTTCAACCATTCATTTTATGTTAATTCAATAAACTTTGTGTTGAATCACATTTAAATGAAAGAAAAAAAATCCCTGTTTTTTTTTTTCAAGTCAGTGAGTCACACCGTGAGCATGTCTGAGAAAAATTCAATCTTTTCTCATGGATATTGTCACCCTGTCTCACTGTATTTTAATGTCTATGTGACTTTAAGATGCACTTTGTCAATTTAAAAAAGAGAAACAGTTTAAAATAGAAATTTCTTTTTTGCTGTCCAAATGCTTTTTGAGGAACAAGATAAAATCAGACCGACTAATTACACTGTAACCCAGTGTTAACATACAGTTTCACATTTTGAAGAAGTATTAGCTGGTTGAAATGACCATACTTGAACCAAGACTTGTTCAAGCATAGTTTTTATTGTATTTGTTCTGTAATGAATTTTGTTTTAGTTGTTTGAACAAAGAGTTCTTTCAACCTGTTGATGTACACATGAAGCAAACAGCTACTGATTCAACACATTAGGAATTTCCTATTATTTTGTGTTTAGCTAAATACATCTTTATAGCATTAATCCTAGTTGAATGTTTAAATGTTATTTACATTTTTCCATATAAGTCAATAACAAGTGTGGAGTAGAACTGTGTGTTTGTCTTATTCTGTCTAGGTCTGTTACACCAGATTTATTTAAGACATGCTTGATCGTTACATACACATGTTGTATGAGTAAAACTCAGTGAAAGCCGGCTTGCTGAATTTATGAGACCACCTTTTAGTCACATTATTCCAATCCAAATGCCCTGGGACTTTTGCACACAACTGTACATTTCTGATTTGAAGTTAAATTTGAGTATTTTTTTTTTGTTTCATTAAATATGGAAGAGTTCAGATTAATTATTTATTTAATAAAGACATTTTTTTTTTTATTTTTAAAAGAAACATTCTATGAACATAGAAGCCATAGAAACATATTTTGTTTCTTTAAAGTTGTATCAGAAATACTACTAACACAGCTGTATTGAAGAAAGTAATTAAAATTGCAGTGCTTTCCAAATAAAAAGGAGAAGAGTGAGTTGTCCCGAGCTAGAAACCATGTAAGTTCACTAAGATTCAGCCTTTATCACATACAAAGAAAACATGTAAAACCTTTCCGACTGATGTACTGAATCTACTAAACAATAACCTTGACATTTTTTAAAGCAGAAGTTGAATTATTGGTTCAGAGTGATCGTGTTATCTCCTCTCATCAATCTCAGAGTCACCATCTGGAGAAGTTGTGCGTATTATATAATTCACACATTTTTATTCAGTGTTGCAAGAGGGTGCAGGGTTTTAAAGAATAATCTAGAAATTTATTTTCATTACAAAGTCATTTCATTACAGTGCCACCCTGGAGAGAGAGAAAAGTGTTTTAGCTAAAGATAAAAATTGAAACCACCTCTCTGATGTAATACAGAATATTTGCAGTTTATGAGGTTTTAAATTTTAGAAAAAAATACATGAATTCAAATAGTTGCTTTGAAATTTTATAGAGCTGGCTTTTGTCTTCAGTGTGAATGTGCACAGTCAGCTTTATCCCAGGTATTTGCTGGGGATGCAAAACTGAACTACACAAAAAAGTAAAGTTCAGCACAACACGGCCCTGTTCCCACATGTCGGCTCGGTTTTTTATTAATAGACTATTATTAGGACAAGACCTTATGGAATGTGGGTGGGATGATGTTGTTTTCTTAGATTTGAGTGAACTTAATTTTTGGGGAGATTGTGTTTGTAATTAAGATTAAAAAAAAGTGTATTGATACGGAAATACACACATGCCCATTACAATGCTTCAGCCGTTTATTTTTGCATAAAGACCAGTTTACAAAAAACATAAACATGTGTGCTAAACATTCTTATTATCCCAAGCCCATTTATGTCACTGTCAATTTTAGTAGCACTGAATTGCAACAGAAGAAAAGTAAGAGATACAGAGCTGCTGGTTATACGATAGATGAGAGCGATGATGGACTCCTCTGTGTGTCTGTGAATCATTAGCCATTCTTGGCACAGACAGACGGTTTCTTGACGTAGCACTGATAGTCATCCCAACATTTGTCAGCTGCAAAAACCAAAAAGAAAAGTCAGGAAACTGATATGAAACTTTCAATATGTCCATTTATTCTTGATACCTGACCTCTTGACAGGACACGGTAATGTGAACAGATAAAAGCAAAAAATAAAAATGCTTGAGCTGCTTGTATAATTAAGCATAATTAACCATTATCACATAGAAATTTGGTATTTTACAATGCCCCTTGCATTTTCATTTAATCATTAGCCCCACTCTAATCTAAAGCTTTGTGTTTTACCTCCATGATTAATTCGTAAACAGTGCTGTGTGCTATGGTGGTTATTAGGCTCTCCAGGGCACCAGTTCTGGTAGTGAAAAGGTTTGCCATCACTCCAGAACCACTGGTTCTCCTAAAAGACACAGGATCACAGACTTTTTAAGGTGTTTTGTTTTATTTAAGTGACTTGTATAATGATGAAAACATTACCTCCTGTGCATCTGAGCCTCCCACCCATGTTTCCTTATACCCATAGCTGCTTCTCATTATCAGACTCTGAATTTCATGATACTCCGCGATGCTGTGAATAGATGCCAGGTTTGCACCCAAGGACTCGCAGTGTTTCTACAGTGGACACACAGAGAAAAGTAGTAATCAAAAAAAAAAAAAAAAGTTTTCTGAAGTTAAGCCATCACCATGGTTACCTCAGCTTTAGCCCAGGACATGGGTTTTGGAACGTAGTGAAAGCAGCGACCATTGAACGAAGTCCAACCTCCGTAACAGTTCGCTGACCTCTTGACAAGGTGATTCTTTGCTGAGGATAGTTAATTGTATTAATAACATAACACAATAAAATCATATGTAACTTGGATAACATCATGTAATATAACACATGGTTTTATGCAAATGTTAGTGTCTCTCTTGGAAAATCACATTCTGTATTATGTTGGCAAACGCCTGCCGTGATCAGACTTTACAACATTAAGCTTCATGAGTGTTTGTTGGTCATGTGATTGAGATTACATACAGTATAACACAGAGAGCAGGTTTATGTGGGAGCAACTGACCTGTCTGATTATTTTTCTCCATTACTGCTGGAAGAACTGAAAAGTATCACAAAGCAGTTATTTTCTTAGATTATTGTTGTGTATTGTCATTCGGGGTTGCATACATACAATATGAATGGTTTACTCACCAGTAGCTGTAGTCAGAGCCACTATGGCACAAACAAGTGCAGACACAGCCAATATCTTCATGGTGCAGAGGACGAGATGGTGCTGATGATGATGATGATGATGACGACGATATGAACTGGAGTACAGAGACAAAAATATGTAACTAATAAGTCAAGAACGAAGGGCAAGTTATTTTAGAAATTGATAGATGGAAGATGGAAGCAAACCTGCAACAGTGTCAGTTCCTCTAACTTCTCTCACTATCTGCTCCTCACACAGCTCTTATATACACCACAGACACTCATCTTATCATCTTTAAAAAAGGAAAATAAAAAGAACTGTATTCATTTATTTATTTGTAAATGTGAACAGAGGAAAAACAGAAACACCATTATCAATCATATCAGTATTAGGTGTGGACTTTAACAACAATGATTTAGACTCGGTTGAGTAATTGCAAAAAAAAAAAAAAAAGTAGCTTCACTTCCTTATGTGCATTTTATTGCTGTTGTTCTCTGGGTGCACAGAGCATCTACGCAGTACCTTTTCTATTTCAGCAACACATCTACCTTATCTACTGATATACTGTATAAAGCCATGAACGTGCATGTATCTGAATTACTTAATCCTGACGCACCAGCTAACTTTGTCTTGGCTGGTGTGTGCACAATTATCTGGCAAGTGATTATTTTGATAAGTTTGGACTTAGGTCAAGTTTGGCTTTCACTGAAATCCTGGATTTCTCTGATTCTGCATATTTCCTTAACAATTTAATCAAAAGAAACACGACACTTCAGGATGTGATGATGCATAAATGCACATATTAATGAGGTAAACTGTTTATTTTTGTTTGTCTGTTTGTTTGTTTTTTTTTCTTTTGGGGGGGAAGGGGGGGTAGTTTCATGTAAAACTGATTTTCTTTGATTTCATCTGTCTGTGATATTTGTTTCAGGTAAACAATAACATACAAGTAACGTGGTCCTGCCTGTCATCTGTTCCTTTTTAAGACTCGGACAGAGAGCATAAAGGAAGAAGGAAGAAAGAGACACGGGGTTGAATCCCCTAACACACTGCCTGTGCTGACGACATGATGCCACTGAGATTAAGTCTGTAAAATGCAGTGGAAAACATTCCTCCGTGGCGTCGCTCCACGGGCCATTAATCTGATACAACACAGGAGACGGGGCGAGAGGAAAACAGCGTGGTGATTGCTGCGACTGAGAAAAGAAAGAGGTGGTGACATTTATTCAGTGAACAATGCGTGGTCATCGCCTCGCTGTGTTACGAAATGAATGTTTTCTGAGACAACAGTGAAGTCCACTTTGAATAGACTTTTGCATATTAATGTAACTGTTGTACAAAATCATACAGCTTTTCTTTCATTCATTTACTCTTTGAGCACACTTTAGAGGGCCTTGTCATGCAATAAGATTGAGCAAACTTGGTGTGCACAACAGGACCTGCAGACATTGTGATCTGATTAAGTTTTAGGTGTCAAGGTATTTTATTTTGTTAATTTCTTTGTTTCCTCTGCAGTTTGTTTTTTTTTTTCTTGTTTTACAGAAGGCTGGCTGGGCAGCTGGGCGGAGTTTCAGAGTGCACACCTGCAACCCATCTACGCATCCCCTTTCTCACCTTTCTCTGGGGGGGGGGTTCAATTTAGCTTGATATTAAATCATAACAGGACATGCTGGCCAAGAACTATGGACTCAGCAGAGTCTAAATCACTGCTGTTTCCCAGCCCAAGCAACTATTAGGCAAAATTATGGACGCCATGCAAACTCTGTCCGCCAGCATAGGACGCATTATGCGCCAACTTTCCCATCCCAGCCGTCTCCTTCCTCCTTCTCGTCTCCGGTGGTCCCTGAGCGTCAGAATCAACACCAAGAACACACCTCTTTGCTCTCAAACCACCGGGAACCACAATCCCCACTCCTGAGAGTTCCTGGGGGGAGATAGGAGCTTGTAAGAGCTTTCTCAGACAGTGCAGACTAGTGCCTAGCCTAGACTCCTGCCTAGCCTAATTTAGTTAGGGGTAAAGTGGCTCAGTGGGTGAACTCTGGGAATCTGACTCCCCTGTTCTAAGCTCCTTTGTTTTGTTTTCAGAAGAGATGATTAAAGTTTTTGATACCCCTCTTAAGGACTTGCGCTCAGTGAGCAAATTACTCACTGTTGATCAAGAGAATATCTCTGCTGCTAAGATTTCAATTGATTTCTGGATTTTGGCCGCAGAAAGTGGCTGGAACGAGTCTGCGTTAAAAATCGCTTTTTTTTTTCCAGGGATCTAAATGATTAGCTAAACGGCGAGTTAGCCACTAGGGACAAGCCTGAGTCCCTAGAAACACTCATTAGCTTGGCAATCAGAATAGATAACAGAATGAGAGAAAGACGCAGAGAGAATAGGGGCTCAGACAGGCCTCTTCCCGGTAATCTCTCCCCAGGGCATCACCTTCACCAGCTCCAGCACCCCCTTCTACTGCACCAGCTCCTGAGGTCTCTCCATCTCCTTCCTCTACCATCCCCAACTTGGCAGCACTCGTCTCATCGAGTACTTGTAATCACGAGTTGGGTGAAGTTTTCAGCAAGCACAAGGCACTTTCCTTACCTCCCCACAGACCCAATGATTGCTCCACAGACTTACTTCCCAGTTCAACTCATCCATTTGCCAAACTGTACAATATCTAACGTCCCGACAAATGGAAAAGTACATCTCCGAGTCTCTAGCTGCAACGCAGGAGTGGAGACACTGGTTGCTCCCTACCGGGTTGGTAGCAATTATCACGCTCTCCTACCGACCTCCAGAAACATCAAACCGGATGCCTTCTCCAGAATACTAGACCCTTGTCCACCAGGAGGAAAATGACCTGCCTGTCCTACCCCCTGCCTTTATCATCGGTGTAACTTCCTGGGACATCAAGAGGGTTGTCCGTGAAGCCCAGCGGATGGAACCTGATCCAGGAACTGAACCTCCCAATCGTCTCTTCATCCCGGCATCTGCATGCTCTCAGGTCCTCCAGTAGGGGTACTTGTCGAAGCTGGCTTGTCATCCCAGTGTTTTACTTATTCTCCACTTCCTCCAGGAGAGGTTCTGGGGGCCCTTCATGGCTGGGGATGTTAAGGAGGTCAAAGCAGCCTGTGCCGTCTGTGCCTGTGGGAAGGCATCACACTGTCTTCCACCTGGTCTCCTCCTTCCCTTACCTATCCCTGCTCTCACATCGCTCTGGACTTCATTACTGTTGACCCCTATCCAATGGTCAAACAGTCGTCCTCACCACCGTCGGCAGATTTTTCACTTCCCCTTTTGTCACATGTTTGGACTTCCATTTTTGGGGGGTTCAATTTAGTTTGATATTTTGATGTTAGTATGCGGGTTACTGTGGAAACCATGGTTGTAGCCAAAAGTATGTACACTTTCAGTAACAAACATTGTTTCGTTTACATGACGCTTTCAGGGTGAAGTCTACATTTGCCATATTCTTATTGGTGGCTGCTCTTTGCTACTTGCCATGAACTGATGGCCTGTTTTTCCAGTGCCTTCAGTAAGGTGGTGCTCTGCTGCTCATTTTGTCTAATGACGAGATGCAGCATTGCATATAAAGACTCTCACAGCACTCACTGCCATCCAACGGCCACTAAATGACACTTAGTTGAATATCGCAGTATTTATTGAGCGTCCAGTGGTTTAATTATTAGGACAATTCGTAAAAATGAATGAATGAATCGATGAAGTAATTTTGAATCACCTGACCCTGCACATGCCGGTTGACCTTCAGTTTCACCTTTTCAGTGAGCACTGAACAGCCTGGCTCATCCACAAATTGAGCTCCTTCTACTTTGAGCCCTCATCTGTGATATATTCATCTGACTTCCTCTTTGTCTTGGCTCAAACAAACAGCAGCCACAAATTTATATGACTTGATCATTTTGAAAGGCCATCATTTCTGCATGAGACAGCTTCCATGCTGTTGGTCTGTAGATCGCTCTGTTACAGTCATATTATTCATGAGAGACTCTTCACACAGAGTTGTGTTCAGTGATCCACCATTTTGGCAGAACATTTGGCAGAAGCCTTAAGTGTCTGTCACAAGAGTCAGCCCACATGACATCGTCTACTTGTCTGTGTGATCTGTTTGAAACCCTTGAGTGTGGTATTTTGTCCAGCTTATAGAGACCACACAGGGAAGAGTGAGCGGTGGCCTGACTGAGAGCTCTTGATTCTGCAACCATGCACCTATTAAACGGCTGTCAGTTCCACCACAGTGTGATCAAGACTATGAACACCTCAGGAAAATGTTAACTGATGTTACTGATTAGACAAACTTGTATGTGTGAGAATATTAATATTCTTTAAATATTAGGGGAGTGTAGCCTGATACATAATCTGAGCAGGTGCATTGAAAAAAAAAATCAACCAAATAAACCAAAATACAAACAAACTACCAGCTACTATCTTGGTGCAGTCTCTGACTCAGACATTAATTTTAACAGCCAAATTAGTGCAGTTACAAAGTCAGCCTTCTGCCCTCTTCAGAACATATTATGGATTCAAGGATTTATGGTGAACCGGTACTTGGGAAAACATGTCCATTCATTTAGAATAGACTTGTTTACTAAAATGTGTGATGCAGAACTCTTCACAACAACCAATTAGGGGATCATATCCTTCTTGTTCTCAAATCTTTAAACTTAATTCCTGTTTATCAATGAAGTGACTTCAAAATACTGGGGTTTGCACTGAACCGAGGATCGAAAAACATTTCTGATCTGTGGCTCTGTTACAACCCATCAAGAACCTTTGGGTTTTCTGGTCTTCAGGTTCTCTTTATGTCCCCAGAGGCAAAACCAATCATGAAGAGCCAGCATTCACTTTATGTGAGGATCAAACTTTGGAGCCTTGTTAAGACTTTGCTTTTTGCCGCAGCCTTTTATTAAATAAGACTCTTACTTATTATTAGTCTTTTGCAAACACTGCTATTTTAATTTATTTCGGGTTTTCTTTTTTTTTTAATTTGTAATCTTATGTTGCTTTTGCAATCTTTCATGATGCCTTTTACATTTATTTAAAATGTGCTATAAAATAAAAAAGACTTAATTCTGTTTGTCAGAGCTATCACATGTCATACATCAGAGATCAGTTTTCTGGAGCCAGACATTTGTTGTTTGAAATGTCAGACGTTTGTCTTCATTTGGCAGCACACGCACAGACACACACAATCACTGGCACATATTACATCTCCTCAAACTGTCGACTCACAGCAGCGACACATCCACTTCCCTCTATATGGATAATATATGTTGTGATTGGGTGCTATACAGATAAAATTGAATTGAATTGAAAGATTTTAGTTATTGGTCCAACTCCAGGATTCTATAGCATATAGCATACAGCTACTATCACACTTCTATCATAACCATTCAGCTGCTTCCAGCACTGACACAAGGAGCAGTTTGGAGTTGTCCACAGACACATCATCATGTAAAAAGGTAGAGAATAAACACATAGGGCACAAAAAGAAAACCTTTAAGGGGGTTAGAGAAAAAATCCTGATCATGTTGTTGGAAGATGACCCGAAATAACACAGTCATGGCCGGATAAATCCTCTCCTCTTCATTCGTGCCAGGTTTCTCACTTTACTAAATTGAAATAAATGCGATGAAGCCTGTTTGATGAAATATATACAACGAGCAGCTAATTGCTACAATTTTTAAATTCAAAAACGTATGCTAGATTTGTTTTCAAATATATCATGCACACTGTGAAACTGCTATGTTTTCGACATTCCATTTACCTCCTCTTCCTGAATGCACATTACAACTCGGATAGTTCAATTTGTAGAAGATGAAGTCTGTGCACACAAACAAAAACATTGTCACTGTGGTCCAGACTGATTTAAGTGTGAAAACAGCTTATACATCACTGCAGGCGGCCCACAGGAAACGGATGGGGGAAAAAAAGTTATAAACCAGTTATAACAGCTGCAGAAACAAGTCATTGCTGAACTCACTTTAGTTCTTATCTATGTTCTGTTCTTCTCTCCCAGTGCTGCTTTTTCTTTCCTCATCCTGTTATATGGGTCAGTTCAGTTCATTATAATTCATTATAGTTCATTATAATGCAATGATTCATATAATATTATTATAATATTTGGAAAGCACTCTTGCATTTATTTATGGGAACAGAAATACCTCCATTACATGGGATAAATGCTGCAATATGGAGCCTCTTTTGAGACGGGAAATGCAATAGGACAAAAATTGGAGAAAGGCTGCCTGCCACCTTTCCAAGAGCAGCTCAGCCTGTCTGTAATATAAAGCTTAAGTTGTCAGTGATGGAGCTGGTAAAATATGATACCCATTGGTACTCTTATTTTGTGACATACTATAAAAATTACATAAGATGTCAATTTTTGATGCAGACAAATATATTGGTACACTATAAAATTCCATGACATGGAACATTTGCATCACCTTCCTTGTGAATGCACCATGATGGATCATTTGTCCATTCAGATGACAAAATGCATCAGCTACAAGTGATTTCATTCAGGGTAATATTTTTGTTCTGCGTAAAATCTCATATTTTGGCAAACTTGGCATCTGTGGATATATTTCTAACTTCTAAAATGTTACTCCCCTGTAAGGAAGCAACTACTTAAACAGTCAATAATGAATTAGCCATGGATTAGATAGTTATTAGTTACTCGTTAATGAGGAATTAAAATGAAATCTCACACTTCAGTTAGAGCAGAAACATCAGCTTGGCCTTTGAAGGTTTTTTTCCGGTACTGCTTTCACCTCATTTGTTCCTTGGACTCATCACTTCCATTCATCAGTGAGTTCACTCAGGTTGACTCTCAGACCCGAGTTAGATGGAGGGCCTGGGGGTCAATTATTAGTGTCAGAGCTGTGGCATGATTGATGTGACTTCAACAAAACCCAACTCCCACAAGTGACCTAGAGGACTCCTCCTCCTCCTGATCCTCCTTCTCAGATCAATGGTAATAAGTGCTACCCATACACGGGTGACTCAGACACACTCTTTCTCTGAGAGGGAGAACAATGATGTATATCATCATGCTGTCTCAGTTTTATTGACTGCAGAGTTTGGGTTCGTCCACTGTTGGTGAATGCACTGAGGCGATGCTGTCAGCAAACCTAATTGTGAGGAAGTGCATTAAATCTAATGGCTAATTTAAAGTCATTTTAAGTCACAGGCTGAAGGATGATCATGCAATGTGATACCTCAATGTTTTTTGTTGGTTTTCCTGACCAACTGAAAGATTAACTAATTTCTTTCAGTGACCCAGTGGTATCTAAAGTCCTGCAAAACCACATTTGACAGCTATCAGAGCACTACCTCAGTTAATATTTACTGAATGTGTTTAGAGTACAAGTGAATGTAAGAAATTAGAGAACAAAGTTTATTCACCACCTTAAACATGGAGAAACAATATTTCTATATGTGCATACCTTAGTTAAACCTTAAAGACCAAGCAAAAAGAGAGAAAGTGAGTAAGGAAGTTAGCCCACCTGGTTAAGTGATTAAAACTATTGGTTGCAGGTTGTGGATTGTCTTTGCACACAGTGTGAGTGCACAAATAAAACACTTTATAGGCTAATGTCTGGACACTGAGGACAGTTGGCAGAACAGAAGCAGATGATTTGTTGTGCCGAGCCCTAAAGAGAGAAGGAGAAAGAAGAAAAAGATAAGCTAATGTTTGGACCCAAACCACAATCTTGCCCTAACCGTAACCAAAGCAAACAAGGACTGGACTGATTAAATAGTGTTATGTAGCACAGTGCGATTTCAAAGTGAGAATAAATAAAGAGGGACAAACACTGCAGTAAAAGGTCACAATGAACTTTTTATACAATAAATGAAACAGGAATATTTTCCATCACATAAGAGGGGGAGGCTGTGTTTCACTCCACAAAGTTAATTTAATCATGTGTTAGTTGTCAAATTGTGATGTGTGACGGCTCTGGTTTAATAACCTGCTTTGCTTGCAGACTTAAATCGAAGCAGTGTAAGCTTGTGAGACAATTTGTTCAGCACTTTATTGGATGGACATCATTTAGAAACACAGAGCTAATTAGTTTAGTGCCAGGAGACTCTAGGCTTTGCTGTCAGTATGAAAATGCATGGATATATCTTTACAAGCTTGAGCTGGTCCACTTGCATTTCAAAATTCATTTGTTGGGATGTGTAATAATTTTAATAAATAAATGAAAGACAGTTCATATATTTTTATTTTCTCCCTGCTACCAGCAAGTTTCCCTGCTTGTCCCATTGCTTTCTTTCATGTTGTATCAAAATATGGCATAGTAGGGCTGGGTCAAAGAGACCATAATATTTTGGCAATTAGTCAGAAACAAACCACAGTGCTTTGGTAATTACTCAGACGTCCACGGGGGACGATAGCTGGAACTTTCAATGTTCTGTTTTTGATGGAACTCAATCAGATTGTGCTGCTATTAAGTTGTATTCCATTATAAAATAACTGTTCGAAGCTTCCATCCCCATGACAACTGAGGCAACACTTTAACGGTTTCAGAACACTGGAACTAGAGTGCCAAAGTATAGTAAGTAGCCGATGACAAAATTACTGTATTCTCCTGCTTGTCATGTCTCCTTGCGGCCAACAAATGCAAAGGTGTTATTTTGTTGTTTGACCATGGAAAATGGGGTAAAGAAATCCTGTTGCGTTTCCCATGTTATGGTTGCTATGGTGACTAGATGCTGACACTGTATACCTGAGACTGAAAACTTTTTGAAAAGCAACTCTGAGTTCATTATTTTCACTTGTCCAGAGCCACTTCTGAGGAGATCTATCTATCTATCTATCTATCTATCTATCTATCTATCTATCTATCTATTGCCAATAACATGGCAGCATGTAGGCACAGTCAGGATGACCAGGTCTATCTATCTATCTATCTATCTATCTATCTATCTATTGCCAATAACATGGCAGCATGTAGGCACAGTCAGGATGACCAGGTGAAATCCAAACTGAGCGTCACTAAGGTGGAGGAAAGTTGCTTTGTTAAAGTGTGTCACACTTATCTCTAATTAGATGATTCAGCTGCACAAAGAAAAGGTCAGAAGATCAACAGCAGTGACCAGAATGGGAGGGGTCATCACACAGGTGCAGCTGACTGAAGTCTGCTCGCTGGACACTTGGACATTTTGGTCAACCAGTCTTTCGAAATGGGACAATTGAGTTAAAGAGCTGTGACTCAGTCAGCTTTGAAATGGAGCCCCTGAATTGAGACACAGCTCTTGTGATGAGACTGTCAAACCATCTTGTCAGTGGCCAACTTATACATGGAAGAAGTAGAGAGGAACGCTCTGGACACTTTCCAAGGATCCCCTCCAAGCCATTGGTTCAGGTATGTAGATGACACATGGGTGAAAATCAAGAGGCAGGAGGTTGACCCCTTCACTGAGCATATAAACAACGTGGACCACAACATCAAGTTCACCCGCAAAGATGCTAAGGGGAACCTTCTGGCCTTCCTAGACTGTTCAGTCCACATTGAAACTGACGGAAGCCTAAATGTGGAGGTCTACAGGAAACCCACTCATACAGACCAATACCTCCTTTTTGACTCTCACCATCCACTACAAGACAAGTTACCCTTCACCACCGAGCAATGAGGGTTCCCACCAGGACAGAAGGCAGGATGAAGGAACAGGAACACATCCGGGATGCACTCAGGAAGTGTGGCTATCCCAACTGGGCCTTCACAAAACCTCAAAATCAAAAACAAACACAACAAAAGAGAAAAAGGAGCTCTCCCGCAAGAATGTTGTTATCCCCTACGTTGCCGGCGTGTCCGAAAAACTTAAGAGGATTTTTTGGGATTAATAAAGTATCGTTGGGATTAATAAAGTATCAATCAATCAATCAATCATACAATGGGTACACAGTCGATTGTTTTGCCTTCACTTTTTCTGCTGCAGGAACTGTACATGAAACCCAGTTCCTATTTTCAACTTGTTTTATGTGAATCTCTCTCTTTTTTTACGCCAAAAAGCACATTTTCTACTTCATTAAAGATGAATTCCTCCTTCTGATCCTGTCTCGTGATGGGAGAATGGTCGAGGTGCCTCTCAAGTCTTCTAATTTCTAACATTACTTGACTCAGTGAGAAGACTGTGGCTGTGGCAGCATTTAATGAGGGTGAAGGGTGAACTCGCATTTACACGATGGATTCATTAGACCGACACACTGGAACGTATGGCAAATGAAGCTCATAGCTGATGCTCTGCTTTCTCTCTCTCTCTTTCACTCTCTCTCTCTCTGTGCGCGTGTGTGTGCATGTGTGTGTGTGTGTGTGGCCCCAGGTCTCCAATTACAGACCAAATTTCTCATCTGGAATCAAGGCTGAAAATCACCTGCTTACATCTGCTGCTTTAGAGGACAACAGGGGACATACGGTATATATACAGTGTATACACAAACACCATTAGTCATTAACCATTTCTGTTGACTTACACTGGAGTGATGTCTTTCACCAGATCTGCTCACATTACATGCCCTGTAAATACCCTCTGAGTGGCAAGAAAAATAAACATTAAATTTATATTTAAAAACAATTTTTGTTTAATTACAGCAATGAACCAAAATGCACTCAGTGGACTAGTTCAGGTAAACCTGGCTAAATTGTTGGAGAGGTGATAGACAACCTGACCGTGGCTTAAATATCCCAATAGAAATCGTTACCTTGTTATTTTAATCATGATGTTGTGATGATGTCATTGAATGGCAGTTGGACACCATTATTATTTGCAAACAGAGGTTCAGAGGCAGCTGCCAGTTAAACTGGTGACCACTCAACTGGAGAAAGACAAGGTCATCAATGTACCACTGTACCTCGCCGACTGTACCCCGGGGAATCAATCCCATGTATCTATCCACAAGGAAGGAGCCCCACTCAGACCCATTGTGAGCAGCATCAACTCCGTCACTTATAACATTGTAAAACACCTCGCTACCATCCTGGCACCTCTGGTAGGTAATACTGGTCACCACATCAGGAACTCACAGGATTTTGCCGAAAAGATCAAGGGATTGAGACTCGAGGCAGATGAAACCCTGGTTTCCTATGATGTCACCTCCCTCTTCACGTGCATTCCCACCACAGAAGCTGTGGAAACTGTAAGGAGGAGACTGGTGCAAGACCACATGTTACATGAGCGGACCAACCTCTCTCCGGAACAGTTATGTTCACTGCTGGACCTCTGCCTTAACACCACCTACTTCCAATATAGGGAATGTTACTATAGGCAGAAACATACAAAACAACCTCTCCACAAACGCATGGCCCAACACAGAAGACAGACCCACTCAGGACAAGACTCAGCAGTCTATCTACACTTACACCAGACAGACCATTCTTTCCAGGACAGTAATGTTCAGATTTTGGCCAGGGAGGACAGATGGTTTGAAAGAGGAGTAAAAGAAGCCATCTTTGCCAAACTGGAGAAACCAACCCTGAACAGGGGAGATGGTCTAAGACACCAGCTCTCAGCCACCTACAGTGCTGTTCTGGACTCCCTCCCCAGGAGGTTTCACACACATTCACACCTAAAGTCAAATACAGTGAATGACTTGGGTGAAACTAAATCAGACAATAGCCAATAACTAACGACCCTTTGACGACTTAACCACTCATGCAATCGAGTAGTTAACAACTGAAGAAGCCTCTTGGATGAGAGGCGGAACATCTGAATCTTCACAGTGGTGCCCTGCTTTATCAGTTTAAATATGTGCTATTGAAGAAGACCTGCTGACGGAGAACATAAACTCCAGTGGGTCACCCCCTGGTGGCCATTCAATATATTTTTACTTCCTCATTGGCTGCACTTCAGTCCAGGGATTTTAGCTGCTGAGGACACTAGAGTTGTTGGTCTACTGCTGCATTTGCTTGGTAAGTTTGTGTTGTTTCTGGAAATCAGAATGAAATATTTTAAAGACCAAAGTCACAAAACAAAACGTGGTAAAATATTGATGAGGCAGCAGTGGATCAGCAGCTCATGGGTGCTGTGATGTAAAATCTTGATTTTCTCTATTAACTTTAGTGCGAGGAGTGAGCAGTTTAAGAAGTGACAAAACTTCACTTTCCCCACTGTGCAATTTTTTTTCAATTCTTTTGTAACCTCTTGCTCAAACTGTACAAATTGCATGCGATGAAAAGGCGAAGCTCGAGATGGTGAGTCAGGTGAGTAGGCTTTAACAGCGTGACAGCCGATCAGGAGCAGTTCTTGGGTTAATAGGTGTTCGTTACCCCATGTATACTACACAATATCTGAAGCATCATTAAGTTGAAATATGGCAATCAAAAATAGTGCATGAGTGAAAAAATTTGCCCAAAATGGGCTAAAAACTGCATAGAGTATGCAATGCACACAACATTATGGGTGACATATCAGAGTTCAAAAGAGGCAAATTGTTGGAGACAAATTGTTGGTGCACGTCTCGCTGGCGCATCTGTGACCAAGACAGCAAGTCTTTGTGATGTATCAAGAGCCACGGTATCCAGGGTAATGTCAGCATACCACCAAGAAGGACCAACCACATCCAACAGGAGTAAATGTGGACGCAAGAGGAAGCTGTCTGAAAGGCATGTTCGGGTGCTAACCCGGATTGTATCCAAAAAAACATAAAACCACAGCTGCCCAACTCACTGCAGAATTAAATGTGCACCTAAACTCTCCTGTTTCCACCAAAACTGTCCGTCAGGAGCTCCACAGGGTCAATATACTACATGGCCGGGCTGCTATAGCCAAAACTTTGGTCACTCGTGTCAGTGCCAAACCAGGTGTTTCAGTTTCATGCATTGAGAGTGCACATATACATATATGAGCGCTTGACACTGACATGACCAGCTGACGTGGAGGTGAATCCTTGGACAGTACTGTAGCCAGTGACACACAAAAATCCTTCACATCTTGGCTGTGAACTTGAACAATATAATAGTCTCCACAGGTGCATAACTGTGCTTGTAGCCTCATGTATATTGAATTATAGTTTGGCCACAGACAGGTGTATGACAGATGATTGTTACCTTATACTTGATAATGCAGATTACTGACACCAAGACATTAGAGGACTTGTACCTTGTACCATATTAAGTGTCAATATGTGTGTAAATTATTAGTTAATACAAATATTAACTTATAATTATAATAAACTAATAAGTACAAAATAATTAATCAGTTAATTAATTTTTCAGGATATAGGTGGATTTTATTTGGCCTGGAGAAATAAAAAAAAGTAATAATAATAAAAATCTGAAGGATTTAGAGCAAAGTGGTCATTGATTTTTTTGTTTGTTCTGACTGGACAAACATATGTGCCAATTTTCATTCATGTGTGTGAAATGTGCTGCCAGATCACCTAATAGTCAATTTTAGCCCTGCCCACTTTTATTTTATCATGCCCATTCCCTGAACCAATTTTTCACCAGGACTGACATGTGTGCAAAAATTCCCAAATTTAGGCCTTAATTTTTGTTCAATCCTTTCAGCAGAAGTCAAATTATTATTATTATTATTATTATTATCATCATCTTCAGTTTCAATAGGCATTTAATTAAATTAAAAAAAATAGGCATTTAATTAAATTAAAACATCCCTGTGGTGCATAATTTCTGAGTCAGTCTAGAAAAACCAAACAAAAACAAAGAGATTGAAAAGAGCAAATTTATTTAAAGCACTTACATAGAAAAATATGAGGGATTTGAGTCAACAATAATAAATAGAGTGCCTGACTGTCCCCAGGCCCTGTCAGTCCAACAGTACAATCAATATCCAGTTTCACAATACAGCAAAGGCACTAGCATTTACCACAATCAACAACAAGTCAATGGCGGTGGCATGGATGGTAGCGGGGGGGTGTGGGCTCTCCAGGCCACAAACGCCACCTGGGCCTGCCGCAGTCACACATCATCACTCATCCTCCTGATTCTGCCTTAGTCTCAACTGACTAACCAAACCTAAATGGACTCCTCTCTAGGTGCTGTTTGTCCAACTGCAGACAGAGACCAAGAAATAAAGTGACACTGAGATGCAAAAAATAAAAAAAATATATAAATCAAGAGTATTAAGAAAAATTAAATGCTGATTAATCAAAACACTAACTGAATTTTAAAGCTCTGCTGGTGGTCCTGAGAGGCTACAATGTCCTGTCCTCAATTCCTCTTTCATCTGCCCTCGTGTTGAAGCTAAAAAACAAAAAGGTAAGCTTGTCCTGTGGCGTGAAGGACATCATGATCTGCCTCTGACAATCATCAGTGCACAAAGAGCTTGGTCATCATAAGATCATTAATAGGATTTAAAATCACGGACTCAAAATCATTAGAAATCGTCTCCCACACTCAAACAGCCACATGGTCAGTCGCTCAGATTGTTGAACGAGGATGAAATGCTGGATGGACAGAACAAATAAATAAAGCCCTGAAGGACAACAATGGAACAGGAACAATGAAACACGGACATCCGCCTAAAATGAAAACACCCCATTTTCTTTTGCTTTGTTTTACAGATCAGCTTTGTAAGTAAAACGTCCTTTACCAAGAGACAGACATTTATATGGTCTGATGACAAATCCATCTCTGGGACAACAGCCAATATTTTGGAGCTCCTTGTGGAGAGGACAGGCAACCAGGCCGAGACTTTTTCATTGTCTGTACACTGTTTAAAGTGGGACGAGCATCATGAGAGGATGGAATTGTAGATGCAAGATGACATTTCTGACCAGAATTTTTTGTTTTTTCAGTTTGCAGCTATCTGCATATGAATGCAAACAAATTAAAAACTCTCCTATTCTTCTCCTACTGAAGTTGTAAATTTGATGACGTGATTTGGGAGTCAAGCTGGCCTGGGAGGCCTGAGTGCTCCACCTGCAGCAAGTTGCAAGTTAATAGTGGAAATAAGAGAAGAAACTTGTATAGTGAACATTTTTTTCTTCAATATATAATTCTCCCTGTCTTTGGGTTGCCACAGTGGATGGTCGGCACCCATAATTTGGTAGATTTTTATGCTGGATGCCCTTCCTGATGCAACTAAGTGTTCAATTAACAATGAGTGCTGGGGATTGGGTACCTTGCTCAGGGGTGCCCCAGCCCATGCTCTGGTGAGGACTTGATCCAGCAACCTTCCAGTTGCAAGCCAAATTCCCTTTCTACTTGTTTTTCCCACATATTTTTAAGTTAACAGATGGTAGGAAGACTTGGAATGGTGCTTAGCATGCTAACAAATGGCAGCAGGCTGAACCAGAAACTGTAATACTAAAAAGCTGTAATTTCACCCCCCAGCAAGAGGGCAGTTGACAACTGTATGTCCATTCCCCGGGGAATTAAATAATCTTTTAAGCGGGTCTGACTGTCGAGATGTGTCTCTTGTCATTGTCGATGTGTGTGAAAATAAAGGGGTCTGTAGTGTGAAATTCTTTCACTTCAGAAGGTCACAGGACCTCAGCCGAGGAGGTGGGCTTTAAGTAATGCAGGTTTACGCTCACATATGCTAACGCAACTGGCCTCACTCGTCCCGGACCGCCTTCAAATGTGTGCATTCATGGATGTTAATATCAGGTTTGAATGGGGTCACATAAGGACAGACTGCATGACATCTCCTCTAAACTAACTCTAAAACCATTGGGGTCGCCCGCTGGTGGCTGACTGCAGAAACTCCCCGCCACCTCCACGTACATGTTTAGAATGTTTGTTTTTTGATGTTGATAAAACAGGTAAAATAATGATTCACAGCTGACACTGGTTCCTGGTTGTAAAACTTAACGTCCATAGACATGAGGCATGACCTGTTTGAAGCTGATGAAGTCCTGTATAAGTTATATAAATATCCTGTATAAGTTAATACTGTATAAGTTGTACTTGTACAGTTTGAGCTGGACTTGGAAAAACAAAGGGGGTTGTGGGTAATGTAGTTCAGTAGACAGCACATATAAACAGTGAATCAGACACACTATGAGATGCTACAGGAGAAATGTTTCGTCACCATGTGAAGATTCATTTAAAGCTACAGGCTT